>JAMXBB010000009.1:5502554-5538531 GCA_024138015.1 Lumnitzera littorea | reverse complement strand
ATTATATATGCTAATACATATTTGATATACTACTTATATATATATATATATATACTATACATTATACGTATTATATATGTATATGTATTTATTGAAAATAAACATACTCTTATATACATATTAATGTATTTGTATTTATATATATATATCATACATATATACATAAATATAAATACATACATATATATTCGGTATATACATATAATTACTACTCATGGAAGTATATTACTATATAAATATAAGTATACTAAAGTAATTATACATGGATACACACATATATATATATTTATGGTACACAC
Source organism: Lumnitzera littorea (assembly GCA_024138015.1). Taxonomy (NCBI): domain Eukaryota; kingdom Viridiplantae; phylum Streptophyta; class Magnoliopsida; order Myrtales; family Combretaceae; genus Lumnitzera; species Lumnitzera littorea. The sequence goes on along the minus strand of JAMXBB010000009.1, from coordinate 5,538,232 downwards.
ATATACATAGATATACTATAGTTATTTATTGAAATACATAATACTAATTATATGTATTCCTAAAAAAATACATAATACATATTCTTACGTATATTATACCTATGTATATATATGTATACATACCTAGCCTTATACGTACATATACTATTCAATTTATGTATTTGTGTACATATACTTGTATTAGTAATGCTATATTTATAAGAAAATACTACATAAATACTATATTTATACATGTATATACTTTATAACATACATCTATACAAAAAAATAATTTACTTACTTATTTATTTTAATTCCTTATTCTTCTTTTCCTTCCTCTTTTTCTTCCTTCTTTTTCTTCTTTCTTTTTCTTCCTTCTTTTCTCATGGTTTGTTTCTAGAATTTGTTTCTTCTTTTTGGTTTTGTTTTGCTGAATTTTTTTCCAGATTTTTCCTTTTTATTTCACATGTGTACATAAGCTAAAATCTTATCTAATCTTTGTGTATTAATATATATAAGATAAAGATAATCATTTCAAGATTTTTGTTTCTTTAGTTAATTAACACTTGGCAATTGTAATTCATCACGTGGGTTGCTTGTTTGATTTTTTTCTAACTTGAATTCTGAATGTGGCAAATGAATTAAGAAAGGAAAGAAAGAAAAGAGATAAATTAGAAATGAAAGAGAAGGAAAATAAAAATTAATAATAAATATATGTAATTTTTCGAATCATATAAATTATAACAATTCTCCTCGTAAATTAATTTTTTAAATTTTTGTGAAATTTTATCAATTTAATTGATACTCGTTACAATTGTAATTTTTACAAGTTATTATGGCGATTTCGTTATAATTTCATGCAAATAGGCAATTTAGTCGAAAATTGTATTTGAGCAATTTCGGGTTCAATTTTGATTAATGGTGCGTAAACTAGTTTTAAGATTTTAGTATGCAATTTAGGGTTTCAATCAATTCCCAGGATTTTGTTATTGGTATTACATTTGATTTATTAAATTTCGAAATCTTTTATTGTTACTAGCCTTATCGACTTATTGTACAATTTAGAACACTCGGACTTGAGTTAGGGTTCAAATGCTGTTTTTCCTAGGGTTTACATACTTTGTTAAGGGTTGAGTCTAGAGGCTTTCGTTTAAAGGTGAGTGAAAGCTACGTGAACCTAGATAAACTATCATGTAAACACATATTAGTTTGAGTTAAGAAGTTCTAAATTTGAATATGTGTTAAACTGATATTAGTTTTAGGATTTTGATGAATTTTATGATATTTTTATATCATAATTAAAATTGTGGGTTATAACATTAAAAACAGACTCCACTACGAAAAAGTACATTAAAAAACAATTGAAATGGACTGTAAGTTCATAACATCTAAGCTAAATTGAAAAAGTTATACACAATTAGGTAAAAAGCTTGAATTGATAATTTCATATAAGCCAATTGCTAAATTAAGTAAACAGTATAAAATACAATACTAGTTCAGTTATTTAATTCCCAAACTTATTATTTTTCGTATTCCCTATTGTCAAGTGATCATGATATTGACACTGATTTACCATCCGATTATTACAACCCTTGACTTCCAGTATGGCTGAGTGAGTATTTCTAATGATTCCATACTTATTTGTGTATATATATAGCAAATATAAATTGTTATTAATAATTGAATGTTATGTATGATACTGTTTGTTAATAGTGAATTTACTTTAAAATATAATAATGTATTGTTTGCTGCATAGTAAATTTGATATGAACTTATTTATCTGTGATTTTGTTGATTATTGAATAAAAGGACTTAACATTATCCGAATTGAATGAACTAAATCGAAATATGCATAATCATATACTGTATAACTAATTCCAACTGTTATATCACACAAAGGTAGCAAGAGGCCATGCGAGGGTTGACTATTTGTTGTTATAGCATTTCATATGGTACATTTGTACAATATGACCTTACCTTAGCTTACGGGAACATTAGACGTTGGAGGCACCAACCGTCTAACTAAGGGTCGAGTCTAGAGGCCTCCATTTAAGGGTGAGTGAGGGCTATGTGAATCTACTCACAATCATACGTATATACCATTATATTTTTTAATACAAAATGTAGAGTTTCGTTATTATATAAGTTCTAGTTTGATGCTCGGATCTGATTGGTGTCGATATATCTTCAACCTTGACTTTGGAGGGTGTTAAATCTGAGTTGCATGCAGTACCTAGCTACCTGCATGTATTTTTATGGTATAATGATTATTCATGCATTCATTTGATTAAATTAAATTGTTGTATAACTTATTTGTTATATGGTCAAGGGAAATATCTTACTAAGCTAATTAGCTTATACTCTCATAGTTTACTTTCATAGGTTGATCTATTCGTAGAGTCATGCCGTTGGATACTCAAGTTTAGTAGCACCTTAGTGGGATTGATGTGAGATTAAGATTAGTGATAAGAGTAGACTTATGTTATTGTATTTAGATTTGGAATTTTGATATATAATGAAATGATACTAGTTTGTAATATGAGATATTATTGACTTCTTATCTGTAAATTTCTATATATATGTGTTATTTAAATTTCAATAGTTTTGTAATTATTATAATGTAATGATATTAATTGCACTTGCCTAACTCTAGGTTATTAGTTGTAATAGTAGCCTTTTATATTGCATAAAAGGTCGTCAATTGAAAAGAATACCAATCTACAGTCTTTTGTATGGTATACGATAACTACTATGACTAACCCCCTCGAGTTATGACAAATAACCCATTTTAATATATATATATCTATGTACTTCCCTTTTTCCTTTAGTTGTTAATTTTTTAAATCAATCAATCGATTTCTCTTTTCATGTATACCTTATTTATTATCACTTTTATTATATATATATATATATATATATATATGTATATATATAATTTCAATAAAGTTTGATGCAAATATGAAATACTTCTTACACAAATCTTATGTAGTCTAGTCTTAATTAAGTCTTTGTTACAATGGACATAAGTAAAGATTGGGGTAACATGTAATCCTATTGTATAAGGTAACGTACTTAACCGAGTAGGTTCTAGATGAGTTTATAGTTAGAAGGTAGGTTTTAGATAACAATCTTTTGAAAATTGCTGTCATTGGATAAGGTACGAATATGATATCTTCAATCTTCATACCTTATGCCCATCTTGGAACCTAACATCTAAGATATACAACATATAAGTTTTACAATACCCTGTATCTAACCTATAGAACTTATTAAGTAATATGGTTGATCATGTGGAGATCAACTATAAAGAGAGACTTGGGGGTGTTAGATGGGCATTGGTAGAGGTTAAACTTAATGGGCTTCTTACTCCCAAAGACTTGCAAGAAAGCCTTTTGTGGGTGTGTCTACGAGGCCCCTATGACGCTCAAGTTAGTAAGAAAGGGAGAGAGAAAGGATTAAGGTATGTGAGCACTAGGACCTTAGTGGGAAGTGCTCGATAAGAGTGTATAGAGAGGTGTCTTCTGTTCTAGAGAAGGTCCTCCCTTTGTACTTGGTGGCCTTTAACATTATTTATAGTGTAGTAGAGGTAAGGTTACCTATATACATAGAAGTTTAGGGTTCACTTTTGCTAGTAGGTAGCCGAAGACACGTAACGCGTAGTTGATAGGATGGCTTTGGAAGATAGTCAACTACGACTATGCTAGCAGCCATGTTTGTGATCTGTGAGCCTATCATCCTCAGGGGCTGTTGGGTGTACTAGTTGTACCATGGATGTAAGTGGATAATTAATGAACCCTAGTCGAGTAATGGCGCTAAAGACAAAGGAGGAGCAAAGGTGCTTGTGGAGCAAGTAGGTGCTTGTTGAGCATGAAGTCCTCAAAACCCCTTTGACTATGTTGCTCAACTTAGGTAAGGGTGGCTTAGTGCTCAATGGAAAGCATGTTTAGGCGATTGTCTAGGTGGTTGCATAGAGTGACTTGGGTAGATCTTGGCACTTGAAGGGAATTGAGTACTTACTCGTGTGCTCACCTTTGAGCAAAAGGGCCTCCCTATTAACTGGGTCTTGGGTAGACCAGAAATGAATGTCAATAAATATAATATATGTTAATGGATGGAAATAACCATATATATCTATATATACTTTAATTCATACTTATTAAGATAATTCATTAGTTAAGGGTACATATGGCCTTCTTTAGCTCAATTCAATTCACATTCCAAATTGAACTGTGGTAGTTGGTTTTTTACTTTTTTAAACCATAGAAAAACAAAAGGGTTTAATTTAGTTTCATTCAAAATTTAAACCATATATAATTACCAAAACATTGTTTTTTTTTTCTTTCTCTTTCTTTCTTATTCTTTTCTCATGTGCATTACTATATTTGTGTTTATGGATGCTTATGTAAAGAAGATAGATGGTTGGTTTGTTCTATATAAATGCTAGAAAGAGAATGTCGAGTTTCATTGTTTAGATAATCCTCTTATGCAAAAAGTGTCAGAATGTCTAAAGAAAGGGTAAGTAAATTAGACTCATGTCATGACCATGCCCCCATGAGCATGAAGACTAAATTTAAACACAATTCACTCCTTGCCCACCATATTTGGTTTTCTATATTACGTTATAAAATAGTATAAATTTTACTTTAACCATTGTAGATGAGGGGATCTGGTTGAAGTAGTCACATGTGTGTAACATGAGTCTCGCGCTATACGTAGCATTAGAGAAGTGACGTAAAATAACACGTAAGGGATGACTTGGAGAAGAGGAAGCATAGAGGAGGAGTAAGCAGCCTTAGAGAGCTTCGAACGCACGTATGATAAGTGAAGAAGTTATAAAGCATCAACCCTACTATTCTAGATAAGAGGTGACATGTTCTTTACCTTGAGCTTTGTTTGATCTTTTATAATAGTAGTGTAACAACACAATACTGTTTAATGTGTCTCTGGGGTTGTACATATGGAGAAACACTACAATGAGTAGAAATAAAGAAAAAAAAAATGGGTTTAGCAAAAATCCAGATAGCTACCAACTACTTATAACACACTAATCGATCCTACTTGGTTTACAATTTACCAGATATGACTTACCCGTCCAAATTATAGGGTTATTTACCATATAAAATGAATGGGGTTTATATACTAGCCTTACTAGGGTTACAAGTATACATGGAAAAGAAAACAAGGGTAATTTACAAATAAAATTCATGAAATATACTAAAAAGGTGAAAGAAACAAAGAATATTCTATATGAAAAAGTAAAAAATCATTTTGGAATGTTATGCCAAAAGGTATGTGTTACATGCTAGTTGATGTTCCAAAATATAGTACATTTCAGAAAAAATGAAAAGAGGGTCTATGGTTAGAGCTAACTTAATTTAGGTCAGGTTAGAGCTCAGTTAATTAGTCGCTAAAGAATATTCATCTTGGACTGGGATTGAATGTTGGTCAGTTTAGGAGCTCGACCTGGATAGTCAGTTGAGGATAGTCTACTTAGATGTTGTTTAGGTCATGGTATTACTACTTGACAAGTCGGCTATTATGCTCGATTGATTAGGTTGATAGTAAGGTGAAAGATGGAGGTTAGAACAAGGATCCTCGTCCTGCATGTAGCTTCAAGCTTCTATCCTTTACGTGAGTCCTTGAAGTCTTCTAACTTGGTTGTACATGATTGGTTCGGGTAAGATAAGGTAACCAAAGGAACTGCACTTACCACCACATGAACCTTTGCTTCATAACACACAACTTCAAACTTACTCATACGAATATACTGTAGTAGTTATGGAAGGAACACAATAGCCATTAACAGCAAACACTAACCAAACTTCACACACTCTCTTTTGGAGCTAGGCTTTGATGCTTAAGAAGCTGTTGCATCTCTAAGGTTGTATACATAGAGAAACACCACAACGAGCAAAAACAAAGAAAAGAAAATGGGTTTAGCAAAAATTCGGGTAGCTACCAATTGGATATGATACACTAATAAATCTTACTCGACCTATAATCCATCAAATGTGAATCATCGGTTTAAACTATAGAGTTACCTGCCATTACTCCTTATTAAAGAGAATGGATAAGAGTTAAGGACAAATGAGAGTACTAGGGTTGCTTAAAAAGGAAACTTGTATTAATTTTGATATTAAGGATGATGATTGTGTACAAAACGAACGAGGTTTCTAGACTAGCCCTACTAGGGTGTTGGGCATACATGGAAAAGATAAAAAGGGTAATTTACAAATAGAATTCATGAAATATACTAAAAAGTGTAAAAGAGATAAAATATTTTATATGGAATAGTAAAGAATATTTCTGGAATGTTGTGCTAAAAGACGTGTATCACATAGTAGATAGTATTCCAAATTATAGTACAGTTTGAACAAAACCAAGGAAAGAGGCTCTACAGTTAGAGCCGACTTGATTTGAGTCAGGTCAGAATTAAGTCAATCAGTCACTAAAGAATATTCATCTTAAACTAAGGACGGATGTTAGTTGGCTTGGGAGCTTATCCTAGATTGTTGCTTGAGGCTAGTTGGCTTAGATGCTATCTAGGTCATGTTATTGCTGTTTGGCAGGTTGTCCTTTACGCTCGGCTGCTTGGGTCAACAATAAGGTGAAAGATGGAGGTTAGAATAAGGATCTTTGTCCTAGATGTGGCTTTAAGCTAGTATCCTTCACATGAGTACTTGAAGTCTTCTAGCTCAGTTGTGTATGATTGGTTTGGAGAGTTAATTCTTATCACTGTTTATCTAAATAGCTGAATTATTTCAAATGAGGAGGAACTCCAGAGTATTTATAGACTTAGACCATCGACGATGTCTATTGGATCACAAGACAATTGACTATTGAGATGATTCCTCTTATTGATGGATTCTTGCACGGCTTATATTGAGTCTAAGCTCAGAACGAGCCTCTTTATATGCATGAGCTTCCCTACAAAAGGCTGAGAGCGGATAAGCTGATTTGACAGTTCCTGCTCTAAGCTTACCATGCTACATTTCCTTAAGTCATCTAAAAATGGACCGGACTCTTTAGGCATTGCCATTTAGCTCAAAGAGTCAAGCTTAAATATAACAATTTTAAGCCTTCTAAAACCATCATATCAAATATATAACGAATCCATGAAAAAGCAAATCTTTCCTCACAATTTGCATAACAAAATGAACATCAACATGGTCTTATGGTAACTAGACATGCTTAAAGCTAGCTTCAACAAAGCTAAAAGGCATAACCAAGTACCATAACACTTTTGCATATTTTAGATTCTAACTTTGCCTAGTATGATACTGCTCTGTTAGATACAATACTCCATTAAACTATTAATCATGAGAAAAAAATTTATTACCTTCATTATCTTCAAAGAAATGTCATGGTTAACATTCATAAATCTAAAGAGTATAAGTCCATATGATAAGAAATCTAGTAGTAAATTTAATAAGTAAGAGTTGAATTGCATTTGTCAAAATCTAAATTCAATTGTAGAATTGAAATAAAAGAAATCTAATATTGAGAGGTGTTGACTTTTGACATTGTCCCATTCTGCAAGTAAAATATAGCAATTGCAGCTTCTTATAAACTATCCCATGCATAAAGTCAAATTAAACATTGGAATTGATATACTATATTATTACTCTTTTGTTTTCTATCCATTGCCTTAAAGAAAAAGGCAACCCAGTCTTTTGGGTTTCTTATGCTCGGCAAAAAAAGATGTGATGATAATGGAATCATAATTGAGTGGTGCATGTTTCAATCAATGTTTGATAGTTGGTGGATGCAAATTCTTTTGTCATTGACATGGTAAACTAGTTCTAAGGATGGATTTATTTCCATTTGATGTGTTATGTGCTTGAGTTATGTCAAATACCCACAAACTTGAAGTGTATAGTCATGATCCATTACATCGTCTTTCACATGGGTTTTTTTTTTTTTTTCCATGAGTATTGACCTTACAACTTGATGTACAGGATAATGTTTTTGATATTATTATTTTGAAGTTCTTATCAATGTAATTTAGTATATCAAAACCTTTTAAAATCTTGTACAAGGTGAATGCAAATTATCGATCATAGATGATAGCATAAATTGCAATTTCACCTCTTAAAGTTATTGATTTGGTGCAAATGCATCTCTTAAGCCTTTAAAACATGAATTTAAACCATTTGTAAAGCATTGTAAAAGATATAGTTATTTCTCCAAATTGCCACATGAGACACCTAAACTATCATTACTTTTGCTACCAACACTTTATTAATATTAAATATCCTTAAGGACTTTTTGAAGATGGAAAAGCATTTGGAGTTTGTGAATCTTGTATATGATCAATGATATCATAATGTAATTATCTTTTCATTAAATTATGATTTATAATAGTTTTGTCATGATTAACTTGTGTTTGGTTATGAAACACTTAAACTGTAAAATATGTATTAACTAGACGTTACATATGACTAAAGACTTGCTATTTGCTACTATACTTAAGTTCTCATGTAGAATTTGATGCTAGAGGGAGAAGAATATTATTTTCATTAATCAATTTAGATGACTTTAATGATCAAATGGAAATATGCAAAGACTAAGACCAAAACCCTTATTTCCAATTTTAAATAAATGGAACCAAAAGGATGAACGTCATAGTTTAGAGTAGAGACAATTGATTCTGATTTATATTAGGACCATTATTTTGAATATGAGGCACACTAATTGGAAACTTTTGAATATATGGACAAAAAAATCATCGGTTACTTGTTCACTCTTATTTAGGTGGAGTATGAGTATATGTTTGGATGATTCATCCCAAAACTGTCTTATACCAATAGTTTTTCTTATTAAGCTACCTAAATATTCACAATATAAGTTCAGAAAATTAATTTATAGAAAAATTAATATTAACCCTATATTAATGCTTTTATTAAATCTAGAACAAGAAAGAAATGAAATAATGACAGTAATAGAAGTAGAAACTCAAACAAGAGCCAATACATCAACATAGATGGCGTAATAGTTTGCAATAAAGCCAATCAGAATGTAGAGGAAGGGAGGTTAATATGCATTTCCCTTAAACTTTTTTTTTTCCATTTTTCTATTAATTTGATTAGTACTGTTTAAAACTTGCATTTTGAAGTATCTTGCTAAAATAGCCTATCTTTCACCATTTTAACATGAGAAAGATATTTCCCTTCAAAAAAATATTTTGACACCTAAATTTTATTCTAAGTTGTGAAAACAATATCATATCAAATATATAATAAATCCACAAAAAGAGGAGGAAAAGAAAATATGTCTACTCAATTTGCATAACAAAATTAACATCAATATGGTCTCATGGCAACTAATTTACTTAAAACTGGCTTCAACAGAGCCTAAAGGTATAATCACACACCATAATTCTTTTATATATTTTAGATTTTAACTTTGCTTAGCATCATAAAAACAAATATCTTAACAGCTCTATTGAATACAATATTGCACTAAACTATTACTTAAAAGAATAAATTTATTACTTTTGTTATCTTTAATGAGATGTCATTGTTGATATTCATAGGTTAAAAAAGTATAACTCTATACAATAAGTAATATAATAATAAATTTAATAAGTAAAAGTTTAGTTAAGTATGCTATTTATCAAATTCTAACTTTAGTTGTAGTATTGGAAAAAGAAAAAAGGAAATCCAAAATTGAGGTATTCATTTTTGACGACGTTATCCCCATTCTACAGGTGAAATATGACTTTGTGAATGCTATTTTATGCTTAAATTTAAATCGAATGTCAAAATTAATATTGCAACTATTTCGTTCTTTATCTATTGCCTTGTAAAAAGGGTAGTACAGTCGTTTGGATTTCTTATACGCAGCAAAAGAGGATATAATCATAAAGGAATCATAATTGAGTGGTGCATATTTTGAGTCAATGTTTGATAGTTGGTGTGCATATTCTTCCATCATTGACATTATTGACTAGTTCCAAGAGTGGATTTTTCTTCCATCCTATGTGTTATTTCCTTTGAGTTATGTTGAATATATGGCCACAAACTTGAAGATAATTGAGTATTGTATAGTCATGGTCCATTACAACATCTTTCACGTATTTCTATATGTGATTATCGTCCTTTCATCATGAAGTGCAATATAAGTTTTCCATATCACTCTTTTTGAAGGCTTTTATCAATGGAATTGAGTATATTTTCAAATCATGTGTATCATTCGTGCAAATTATTGAGTAAAGACGACAACATAAGTTGCAATTTCAAGCTATTAAGCAACTCTAAAAGGTGAATTTATACTCTTCTTAGAAAGTCGTAAAAGATATATTTTATCTCCAAACCGATACTAAAGATTCCAAAGTTATAGGACAACAGAAAATAAATAATTTTATACTTTGAGAATCTATCATAGTCAATCATTGATATTATAATGTAATAATCTTTTCTTTAAAATGTGACTAGTCTTATCACAATTAACTAGTCCTTGGTCATGGCATACATACAGCGTGTAACAGAAGCGTTCACTAGACATTATACATGATTAAAGACTTACTATTCACTATCATACTTCTATTCATATGTGGAATTTCTTATTAGGAGGAAGAGGACATTACTTTCATCAATCAATTTATATGACACTAATGGACAAAGACAAAGACATGGATAAAAACCAGAGCCCTTGCTTCCAATTCCAAACAAATGGAACTAAAGGATAAATGGGATAGCCTTAAGTAGAAATATCTGATAATGGTTAATGTTAAGACCAGTGCAGTGAATATGAACCATACTAGTTTGAAATTTCTAAATTAAGTGGATTGAAAAAAAAAAACCCATAAGTTATTTGTTAACTTAATTAGTGATTGCCATTTGGCTCAAATGCTATGAACGGTATCAATATTAACCCTATTGGTAAATGTGAGAATGGACCATGAATTGGATGGGCATGTGGTGGCTCGACCCAAAAGGCATACATAAGGGCTTAGAGTGCTACCAAGTCAAGAATTTAGAAGATGTGGTTTGTGTCAAGCTTTTTGGATGGCAAGACCTTTAGGAAAGAAGTGATAATGAGGGGTAAAATTTAATTATATTTGATTGTATTTAATATAACATTAATAATAAATTAAAAGTATATTTAAAAATACGATTACACCCTTATCATAATCCTTGACTTGATATTGAACTTAGATCTAGTGGATAGAAAATTAAGAAATAACTATTTCTTTTAGGCCTTATCAAAGATTACCATTTCTTATTTCATAATTGTGGAAACTCCATGGAATAATTATTTATGTTATTTAAGCCCCACTTCTATTTTGGTGTTTGATATTTCAATCAATTTGTTACATTTTTTTTTTTGCCAGTATTTACATTAATTGAATAAAGATAGTATCCTTAACTATCTAATAATGTTAGTGAGTTTCTGTATCTTATATATATATACATATATATATCATATTATATTATATTTAAGCCACAACCTTATGGTATAACTTTATAAATTCCTTTAAGTATTCCTAAATGTATTAGAGAAAAAAAAAACTATTAAAACATATGCTACTAAAAGAGGATAAAAAAAACATTTACGTTAATAATATTAAGGGGAAGCTATAACTATATTAAATCTCTTTCTTTTCCTCTCTTTAATTACACCAATTTAAAGCTCATATCTTTCCATTCCTGTACCTTTCCTTTTCAATTTTTCTTTTTTCAAGAAAGAAGTTGCATGACGTCTTTATTATAATTATAAGAATCGTCACACATCATTAAAGATGATGGTGTTTCTTTTCTTATAAGGAAAATGATATCATCTTTTCAAAAATAGGAATGCTTTTCCTTATTTTTAACCTAGATATTGTAAATAACCATTATATATGGTTCGCTATTTTTATTATTCACTATCACTAATTCAATAACTTGAGATATCTATGCTGATTATCACAAATATGGTAATAATTTTAGCAGAATGTCATGCACAAATAAAAAAAAAAAAAACACATCCTTAATTTTCTTAAAATATCTTTATTATTATTAGTTACATGAACTACTACGTATTACGTCTCATGGATAATTGGGTGGAGAAGCTAAGCTTGCTATGTGTCATAGGACAGAAGGTTCAACTCACACAAAGTGCCTATACGATGCTCCACCATCCTCTCCCTTCTCATATTTGTTAGTATTCTAGACGATGAGTTAGCCTTCTTAATGTGCCTTTGGGATTAGGACACACAAAGTGTGCACAACATTGAGGTTAAATAAAGAAAAAAGTTTTAGCAAGCCTATGAGCTACTTGAAAGATATGATGCACCAATAAGTCTTACATGGCCTAATCTCTACCTTGATATGATGCATAAAGTGTTAACTAGGGTTACTTGTTGCTATTCTTTGCTAAAAAAAAAAAAAAGAGTTAGAAGAAGAGAAATTACTCTCGAGAAAATTCTTTATTCAATAATTAAGTGATTATTTGCTACTTACAAATTGAGGCTTTGTATATCTTGTCTCTTGGGGTTTTGATATAAAGGAAAAGACAAAAAGAGTTATATATAAATAAGATACAATTGGATTTCTAATACATATCTTAAAAAGGTAAAAATGACAAAGGAATAACAAGGAATTTGCAAATTAATTATTATGGGGTCTTGAGCTAAAGACACGTGTTGGCCATTGCTTGGGCACTCTTACAAAAAATGCAAGAGTAAGAGGTGCTTGGCTATTCCTAGTGAAAATGGATCTTAGACTTCTAGTAGTTCGACAGCTTATTTGAACAACTTGGTAGGGAAACAAGAGGAGCATAGGACATTTAGCCGACTTGATATAGATTAGGCTGGGAGGACAGATAGGTCTGCTTGATACTTGGCATTCTCAAGGTAGGGCCATTCAACAATTGCGATATTGCAGGCTTGTTTGGAGACAAGTGGACATCTTGATTGTGACAATGCTTGACATTGAGGTTGGTTTAAGTGTAAGAGACCTAAGATGTTGACAGAATCCTCATCCTTCAGGGGTTCTTGAGCTAGAACACACTGGGTCAATCTTGACATTCCTCTAGCTTAGCTTTTAGTGATAGGGCCATGGAATTAATTCTTATCACTTGTCTTCTTTGTTTATCCTAAGATTGTTTCAAGTTCATCTCTCTCAAGGAGCACCTTCTAATATCATCATAAGCCCCCATAAGTTTTGGGAGGCTCAACTTCACAATTAATTTCAATCTTTTATGGTCATCATCAAGAGAGCGACATCAATTCTTGATCAGTTTGCTCATGAGAGGCTTAATGTGCCTTTAAAGTGTACTCCATAACATGAGTAAACTATTTGCTAACATTACTTGCCATACAATACACTTGAGTTGAATACTTACACTCGCCCTTAACTTTTAGATCATGACATTCTTCTCTACCTAAATCCATAATGCTTTCATCATAAGGCCAATCTGCTGCTATTACCCACACTAAAAGTCTACTAACCCCTCTCTACCTCTTATCAAACTTTACCTAAGATCATCTCTACCAAGATATCAAGTCTCCATAGGCTTTCTCTCACTTATCTCTTTGTCCTTTGAGATTGCCTTTTACTAAATCACCCAAAGGTAGGGTGATAAACTTAAGTACACTCATAGAAAATTTGATAGATCTAATTACAAACCAACTCGTGACAACGATGTCCTCTACAATGATGTCCTCCCTTTGGTGTTGGCTCCTTTGAGCTTAACCTATTGGAGCTAGGGCTAGCGATATCGTTGCTCTTATAGCAATCATGTCCTTCTTTGATGGTTGCTCCTCTAAACTTATCTTACACGAGCCTTTTCATATTAATAAGAATTACCTACTCATTACATTAATTAGGTTGCATTTAGGTATCTCGATGAAAATTGAAACACAACCTGGCTCTGATGCCACTTATCATAGGACGGGAGGTTCAACTCTTATAGAGTGCTCGTGCGGCAATCGACCATTCTCTCCCTTCTCATATTTACTGGTATTTTGGATGGGAATCAAACCTTCTCAGCCTATTTATTTCAAGACTATTCTAAGCCCATCCCTCTCAAGGAGTGCCCCTTGGTATTGTCATAAACCTTTGTATGTTTTGGGAGGCTCAACTTCATAATTGGTTTTGGTCTATCATGACTATCATTAAGAGAACGATATCAGCTTTTGACTAATTTTCTCACGAGGGGCCAAACCTGTCTTCAGAAAATATCTCACAACATAAACAAATTGCTTGCTAACACCATTCATCACATAATACGCTCAAGTTTAACAACCCCATTCATCCTCAAACTCTTAGACTATGATATTATGTATCATGAGTAGGTGTGTAACACAAATCTCCTTCAATGGTGATAGTGATGCTAATAAAATTTTGAATTTGACTTCAATGCCATAACCACCTCTCATTGCTAATAATAAATAATTTTTCTTATGAAACTAGATACTTAATATAAATATTTTTTTCTTTTCAAATTTCACTTATGTATCTTTTGTCTAAGCATCTTATAATGTGGAAATTAATAAATTAGTCTAACAACAAAACTAACAACATTGACTTGATAGTATATGTTAAACATTTTGTTGTTATGTTATCTAGTAGTCGAGGACTAGAGAAATGTTAGCATGTAGCAATATGGTGGAGGTAAGCTTTAGTAATCTTTCTTTAGATGAGGAGACAATGATCTTATTGATGACATTATTATATAACATTTTGTACTGTAATGTTGGTTACTCGATCATGTATGCAAAAGAAAAAAAAGGTTTTATTTTATTAAAAAAAAAAAGTGAATCTAGAGAATATATTCAAAAGCATAAATGTTGAGACAAAAGTTTATCAAAGTTATGTCTTTTATCCACACACTTAGTGGTTTCTTCCTACTAAGTTTGTTATGAACATATATTATGATTTTAGACATTGCCTTCATTGTATTGAAGTTTTATTAATTTTTGTACTCTGTATATTTTGGATGCAGAGTTAAAGAATAGATAGTTAGAAATTTCTTTGCATAATATGCTTTTTTTTTTTTTTATTTGTAGCATACTTAACGGTTTTTACGTGGTCTATAAAATGCGTATGAGATTTTTATTTAGCACTTTTTTTTTGGGAATTTCATGAATCTTGATTCAAATAGTTCATCTTAAATGTTTTGTGGAAAAAAAAAAAATGCATTAGAAAGTTTAGATAATGCTCCAATATTGGTGGGGAAAGAAAAGGCTCCTATTACATTTTTTCCTTTTTTAGACTAGGTGCTTTTATTCCTTTATGTAGGATATGACATAGATACGTATGAAAAGTTAGTGGAAAATTTTGAAATCAATCAATCATGAATTATAAAATTCATAACTTGCACAGGAAATGGATGGTAGCATTATTATGAAGATGTATTAGTTTATGATTTATATGACTTTAATTATTGATTGCGAATACAAAGACTAAGATAAAAACCCTTATTTTCAATTTTGAATAAATGGAACCAAAGGATGCTGAATGTCACAGCTTCAAGTAGAGACAATTGATTCTAATTATATTAAGACCAATGCAGAGAATACAAGGCATATTAATTAAAAAACTTTTAGACCATGTGGATAAAAAATCAGGAGTTACCTGTTCACTCTTATCTAGGTGTAGGCGTAGTATAAGTATATGTCTAGACAATTACACAGAACCGTCTTGTACCATTAATTTTTTCATTGGTTTACAAAATTAATTTATAGAAAAAAAATATTAACTCTATATTAATGCTTATGTCAAATGCAAAACGAGGAAGAAATGAAAGAATGATAATAATAGAAGTAATAACTCAAATATGAGCAAATAAGAATTTAGAGGAAGACATTAATTTTTTTTTTTTTTTTTATCTTTCATCAATTTTATTCGAGTAGTACTATCCAAAATCTCCATTCCAAAATATGTTGCTAAAATAGCCTATCTTTCACCATTTTTAACATAAGAAAGATAGCTCATTCAAAAAATATTTCCGAAACTTGTTCGTAGCAAACTTGGTTTGTGATAAGAGATAAAATAATCTAGGAATACAATTGTGAATCCTAACAAATATAATAAATAATAATAGTTATTATTATTTTTAATGATCCTCTTATACAAACCTAGCGGCATGTTTGAATAAAGGGTAAACAAAGCATCATGATCATGCGCTTATGAGCATAAAAATTAAATTTAAATGCAATTCACTGCTTGCCCACCATATTCTACTATATTATGAAAATATTACTAAGGTTATTATAACCATAATATCAAAATATACAACAAATCCACGAAAACGAAAAAAAAAAGAAAATTTATGCGCACAATATCTACAGAACAAAGTGAACATCAGTATAGCAAGATGGCTTCTAAAGAGCTTAGAAGTGTAGCCAAGCATAAACTCTTTATATATTTAAAATTATGGCTTTGCTTAGTGTGATAAAAAAGAAAATATCTTAACTACTTAGTGAGATATAATACTCAATTAAACTATTAATTACAAGAATAAATTCATTATCTTTGTTAATTTTAAATAAAAGTTATGGTTAATATTTATAGGTTTGAAGAGTACAAATCTATATGATAGTAAATTTGAAAGAAAAAAGTTCATTTAAGTATGGTTTTCATCAAATTCTAAGTCTAGTTGCAAAATTGGAAAAAAAAAAATCCAATATTTAGATGTTAATTTTTGATGTCATTGTCCCCATTCCACAAATGAAACATGAGCTATTGTAACTTCGTGAATACCATTCCAAGCTTCAAGTTAAATCAAATGTCGAAATTGATATTACAGCTATTTCTACTCTATCTCTTACCTTAAAAAAAGGGTAGCTTGGTCATTTGGATTTCTCATACACAACAAAAAAAATATGCCATCATAAAGGAATCATAATTGAGTGTTGCACGTTTTAAGTCAATGTTCGATGGTTGATGGTTGTCATACAATGTTGATTAGTTCCAAGAGTAGATTTTTCTTCCATCCAACGTGTTATGTCCTTAAGTTGTGTTGAGTAGCCACAAACTTGAAGATAATTGGATATCATTTAGTCATGGCCAATCACCACGTCTTCCACATATTTCTGTCCTCACGTGGAATTTCTTGTTAGGGGTGAAAAGACATTGTTTTCAGACATTATTGGCTGAAGGCGTGGACAAAGACGAAGACGAGAACCTTTATTTCCAATTTTAAATAAATGGAACTAAAAGATGAACGGGACAAGTCAAGTAGAAACATTGGTTATGGTTAATATTATGGCCAAACGAAATGGATATCAAGTTAACACGTAAAAGAATAAATAAATAAGAAAAAAGCAAAATGAAATGGGGAAAAAAAAAATTTATGCTCTTTTCTAGGACTCTAGGTGTAGTGTAGATATTTGTTTGGATATTTAGGTGACATGTTACCTGACTTGTTGCTTTAGGGCCGAGGCATCATGTTCTCTTGTTATTGCATGGAAAATAAATTTATCTAAAACATGTGATACCAATATTTACCACATTAAATTATCTAAATATGTAGAAATGCTTAGGCTAAATGTCATGTAAGGAAAAAATGAAAAAAAAAATAATAATAATAATGAAAGTACCAATATGAGCAAATGCAACAATATAGCTGGCAAGTGGTGTGGTAGGTTGCAAAAGGGCCAAACAAAAGATAAGAGAAAGACGGTGATACGGCTAAATGAAAATATTGCTAAAATACCTTTTCTTCGCAGGCATTACATTGCTATAATATTTTTTATATGGATTATACCAACGTTGCCTCGACCCCATAATATAATAAACTAATAATAAGTTAAAAATATATCTAAAAAAATCATTGATCTTTGACTTAACTATTGACCTCAGATTGAATAGATACATATGAAACTAAAAGTTATTTGAAATTAATGAATAACTATTTCTTTTTTATTCTTTTAAGGTCTTACAATTTCTAATTTTACAGCAATAGATATTTCGTAATATAAGTATTCCACGAACCAAATAGAATGATAATTATATAGAGAATGAATAACTACTCCACTCCACCTATGGGTGTCAAAAAAGTTTTTCTATTTTCTTCTTCCAATTATTACACAATTATAACTTTTAGAGGAGGGAATCTTCACTTTTCCAAGCATTTATCAACCTACAAACAACAATAAGAGAAGAAAATACATTTCCATTGATGTATCTCCATGGCACTACTGATTTTTAACACTCTTTTATCCAAACAAAATCAGTTTTCGTGCTTCCTTTACAATTTTTTTTTTTTTTTCTTATTCGTACATTTGATAAAGGTAGATTTTAAATTTCATAATAAGCTAACACTATTTTATTAATTTTAAATACCTGTGACGGAAAAAGTAATAAATTAAAAGAAAAGGAAAAATGAAAACCTTCTTTCCATAATTTATTCCTTCGATTTCTACACATGTGATTAACTTTTAATCTTCTCACCTTCATTTCACTTTCGATCAATTATTTCCATTCATTTTCAGTTTTCGTTATTCTTTTTTAATAGCGTGCTAAACTTATTTAGAAAGCAAAAATTTTCATATCCTTGAACATATTCTATTTTTTTCAAGTTGCCTATTTTATGTATGCATATATTTCCTTTTCTTTCCTTGTATTATTTTTAACTTGCAGAAAAGTAAAAATAAGCTCTAACTGGCTATATTTATTATTAAATTGTTTTTCAAACCAAATATTAGCAAACTGTTTCCAAGTCAATGAGTGGTCTCAAATCATAATTATGCATGAATTATTTAGGTAACTCATGAGACGAGAGAAACCAG
Source organism: Lumnitzera littorea (assembly GCA_024138015.1). Taxonomy (NCBI): domain Eukaryota; kingdom Viridiplantae; phylum Streptophyta; class Magnoliopsida; order Myrtales; family Combretaceae; genus Lumnitzera; species Lumnitzera littorea. Next base: position 5,519,532 of record JAMXBB010000009.1, on the reverse strand, counting down.
ATTCATCCAATATATGAATATGAAATGTAGACACCGAAGTGCTTGACTTGTAAGAAGATTAAGACTTGCAATCTCTATATAATATTATCCTCTTCTGTATTTTCTTTATTCACCCTCAAAAAATTATCATCCTTTATCACACTACTCAAAAGTTATCACATGGATACAATATATTTCTCCTTGATCATGATTATTCAATTGTCCTCGTTATTACTTTGTGTGGCTTCTTCACCACCAACACTTTGCCATGAGAGTGAGAGATCTATCTTGCTAGAATTCAAGAAAAGCTTTTTCAATAAAACACCAGATTTGTGGTCCCCTTTTGGTGCATATAGGAAAATTGAATCATGGAAACTGGAAGTGGAGTCTGGAAACTGCTGTGCTTGGGATGGGATAGAGTGTGATGCGAACAATGGCCATGTGATAGGAGTTGAACTTAGAGATAACTGTCTCTCCGGCAGTATCAGCTCTAATACCATCCTCTTCCATCTTGTTCATTTACAAAGGCTAGACCTTTCTCTGAATTATCAATTGTATGGCCTAGTCCCACAAGAAATCTTGAAATTAACCAATTTGTTGTCTCTAGATTTATCTTTCAATGAAGCATTGATTATAAGAAAGCCAAATCTATTGGATCTAGTGCAAAACTTGACAAAACTTGAGAATTTAAGTCTCAGTTTTGTGGACATATCAGCACCTGTTCCAAATATCCTTACAAGCTTATCGTCATTAAGGTTGCTTTATCTAGATAGTTGCAATCTCCAAGGTGAATTTCCACAAACCATTTTCAAAATGCCGAAGCTAGAGTTTCTTGATGTCAGCTTCAATGAACAACTTTCGGTTCATTTGCCAGAGTTTCGGTGGAGAAGTTCCCTTAAATCATTAAATCTTCAATATACCCATATTTCGGGTAGGCTACCATCTTCAGTAGGAAACCTTGCTTCCTTAACTGAATTATATCTTGGATATGGTAGTTTCATCGGTGGGATCCCGTCTTCAATCGGAAATCTGACACAGCTTACAACGCTTTGCCTGGATGGCTTGCCTGTAATGGGTGGAATCCCATTTTGGATAAGAAATTTGACACAACTCACCCACCTTTACTTGTATGATAGTCAACTAACAGGTGAAATCCCGTCTTGGATAGGACAACTATCAAATCTTGAGTGGATAACTCTTGACTATAATAATCTTACAGGTGAGATTCCATCTTCGTTTTTTAATCTCACTCGACTTGTTAGTCTACACGTAGCCTCGAACCAATTTAGCGGTCAAATTCTACCTCAACTCTTCAAACTCACCCATTTGTCCATTGTCCATCTTGCTTTTAACAACTTTACTGGTTCAATTCCAAGTTCGATTGTTGATCTCAAGGATTTGACGGTGCTCAGTCTTTATTCAAACAACTTCAATGGAATAGTGCCAATCAGCCTGTTTTCAAAGCTTAAAAGTCTTACTGAACTTTACCTATCATTTAACAAATTATCATTAGTGGATGACCTCAATAGCATAAATACTCATCTTACAAAGTTTCGAGTCTTAGGTCTTGCTTCATGCAACTTAAGCAGATTGCCAACTTTCCTACAGTATCAAGATAGGTTGGAATGGCTAGATCTTTCTAGCAATGGCCTTTTTGGTGAAATACCAGAATGGTTCTTGGAAATGAACACCAACGTCGCTGTATTGAATCTTTCAAATAACTCATTGACAAGCTCCTCATATAGACCCCTCAGTTTTAGATGGATCTTTCTGAGTTCACTAGACCTAAGACACAATAATCTTAAAGGACCTCTTCCGATTCCACCTAAATCAATCAAACACTATCTTGTCTCACGTAACAAAGTTTCTGGAAAATTACCACCACAGATATGCGAACTAAGAGAAATCGAAGCTCTAGATTTATCTGAAAACAATTTGACGGGTGCATTTCCTCGATGCTTTAGTAATTTGAGCAACAATCTTTCATTCTTGAGCTTGCATGGCAACAATTTTATTGGAGAAATTTCTTCGATTATTGATAATGGAGATTGTAACTTAAGGATGGTTGATGTAAGTAGAAATCGGTTCTATGGTCCTCTTCCAAGATCTCTTACAAGGTGCTATGATCTTGAGTTTCTCAACTTAGGAAGCAACCGAATTAAAGATGTGTTCCCTTCTTGGTTGGGTCTACTTCGTAACTTAAGGGTCCTTATCCTACATTCTAATGAGTTCCATGGAGTGATCGGAGATCCCAAATTTAAGGATGAGTTCCCATCTTTGCAAATAGTTGATTTTTCTTTAAACAACTTTGAGAGCTGCTTGCCATCAATGTATTTTGCAAGGTGGCATGCGATGAAGATTCCAATTTCGCATCAAGAGAATTACATGGGAACTTCTATATATGATGGACATGCTCCACTAGTACCATCACTGGAGTTAGACTACACCATAACAATTATCCTCAATGGCTTTAAGATGTCATATCCAAAGATCCAGAGCTATCTCACTTTCGTTGACCTTTCGAGCAACAATTTTACCTGTGAGATTCCACAGACTGTTGAAGATTTAATAGAGGTTCAGTACCTGAATTTATCAAACAACAATCTTATTGGACCTATCCCCTCGTTCCTAAAAGCTTTAACAAACCTACAAGCTTTAGACCTTTCCCGAAACAAGCTTGATGGGAAGATTCCTCAAGAGTTAACACAACTCACTTTCCTTGGGACTTTTAACGTGTCTTATAACAACTTATCCGGTAGAATACCTGAAGGAAGACAATTTGACACGTTCGACAACAACTCATATTTCGGGAATGCAGAATTGTGTGGCAAACCTTTGTCAAAGAATTGTGGAGAGACTGAACTGTTGCCAGAACCACAACCACAATCAAAAGGTGAGGGAGAAGAATCTATAGAGATTGATTGGAAAGTAGTGCTGATGGGATATGGGAGTGGCTTAGTCATTGGTGTTGTCGTTGGACATGGTTTTATAATCAAAACACCAGGTTGGATTCTAAAATATTTTGGCAGAAGGGCTCAAAGAAGGCGGAGAATAAGGTAGATATTTAATTCCTCCTATATATGCATTTTAATACATGTTAATAGAGAATAATTTTTTGCAATTATTTGTTTTGATTATCTTCCCATATCAAAAAAGATAATGTTCAAGAAGGTAAATTGGGCTCATGGCATGACCATGAAAATAACTAAAATAAGATCTACAAGAATCTTTTTGCCGTTGATGCTTCTATGTATATTGCTACGAAATAATTGCTTCAACTTGTTAACGAACTACCATGGTAGCAATAAAGCCACTAATATTGCTTTTCCAAGAAAATTTTTACCTAAAAAAGATTTATTCTTAGTTAAATCTTAACAAATTACAGGCGAAGAGAATGTCCGCTAGAAATGATTTAGTGGTAACACCAATAAAAGCTTAACTTATATGATGTGTAAAAAATTTAATATGGTACTCTTAGTTACCGAGCAACTACATTTAAGACTTTGAGCAAATTCAAGCTTTACAATAATGACATAAAAGGTCCGTAAAATTTTTTTTCTTAAATGAAGATTTTAAATATTTTAACTTTATTAAAAATATGGATTGAATAGTCTATTATTTATTAGAACTCGAATAACGAGCTTTATGATACAATGTGACCTTGGTAATAAACTAATTAATTTATAAAATAACATTTACACATGAAAATGTAACTTTGGAGTATAGTACTCCAACAAGTACTTATTACAGATAATTATATATATATATATATATGTTTTATTATACTAATACACTAATTAATTGAGATTGGATAAAATATACTAGGATAATACGAAATTGGCAAAATAATCAAATGAATTTGCGCACAAAATTATCGGTGTCGGCTGCAAGATGAGTAAACATTTAAGACTAACGTGAAAAGTCAAAGGGGTTTTGGCCTAACTTTGTAAAATTTAACGATTATGCTATAAGGAAACTTGGCAAAAATCTCCATTTCTTTCGAAATACCCCCCTCCTCGCCCCTCCGCCCTCTGCATATATTAACCTTAAGTGAGAAGCAGCTCAATTAACATCAAGAAACCTCTCCAAGAAGTATGGAGAAAATTGAACTCAAATTAGGAAAAATTAAACAATTTTTTGTCAAGTGTGTTTCAGGTAGCTAAGAGTAAGCTGCTACTGAACCACTTGAGGGTCCAAAGTCTGCCGCTGTTGTGGACATTTTAACAAGGTACACTAATAAGAGGACATCAGAGCTTTAACAAACAAAAACGCCTTATTTCTGCTTGAAACTTGTCAAATTTCCTAAAAATATCAAATGACTAGAATTAATTCCAATAAAATTTATTGACAGGTTATTTCAGATATAGTTTCACGTAATAATTATAGTTTTATAAAATTATAAATTTACTATTATGCTTTAAGAAACTCTTTTGTTTTGATGCAAATTAAAACCAACTTTTGAAACCTTTAATCATGTTATTTCTAACTAATTTTTAGTTGATAAACTACTAATAGCTTATATTTAATTTACAAGGAAAATGAATTTTGATAAACCTTACAATTAAATTGTTTTGTTAGAATTGCCAAATTTGGGAACTTACAAAATAATTGAAAAGTTATGAAATAGTTTGATGAATTTGACCTGTTACGATTTATAATGCATATTAATGATGCCAAAAGTGCTTGATTCAAACTAAATAACTCATATATGTGATTGAAGATAAAATTGAGTAAAGTAAAAGTGAAAAACGTAATATTAGCAAATTGCTATGATGTGTTAATATGGTACTCTTAAGTGACAATATTAAAAGTATATATTTTTATTAACTTATTGCAATTTGTTTGGAATTAATTAAGTTTACAGGCTAATTATTACCTAAATAAATTGTAATACGAAACATAATTGCTTATTTATTTATTTAAGGCAATTCAGTGACACTTGTGTTGATAATATATTTTGAAATTCATCATTAATGAACTTAATTTGTTGATTACTTTGGGTTTGGTATGAATTGGATAGTTAATTAAGTCTTAGGTATAACTTAAGTTAAATATAAGATTATAATCACAAAACAGTGAAGTGCTATATAAAGAAGGGCAATTTGGTAATTTGACAAAGCTATTCAATTTTATCATAAAGTGTTTGTATGATTCTCAAAATGACAAATATAATGATATAATCCATTGAAAACAGATAAGAAATGAGAAATTACAACTATTGCCAATCAATAGTATAAAAGCAAAAATATTGTAAACCCCTAAATTTCTTGACCTAATCTCTGAAGTAGACTCGAGTGTGTTAGATAATTTACGAGTTGACAAAGCTAAAGAAAGTAAAAACCTTAAAAGAACTAATCAATTGCGTATAACATTTTTCTACCCTAAACGTATGTAAACCTTAATGATTTCATTCGAAAGTAATAAAAACCCTAAAACTATAACCTTAGAGATATAAAAGTACTAATTCACCATAATTTACTCTAAATTCCTAATTGATAATATATTGTTTGTATTATATCAAATCATTGATAAAAGATTAAAGATAACTTTCAATCATATATAAATATTTAGAATACCTAAACAATCCTTTAGAAACAAAGATATTACATCATATATCACATTCATCTTTTAAGTATCTAATTAGGTTAGTATTACATAAAATTAAGAGTTTAGTTGATGCTTAGGTTACACGTAGTAAGCCTTAATACCCTAATTGATACTTTTCATACTAGTTATATTAAGTAACTTACCAAATGATGTATACAGGATATAAATATCTAAAGTAAGATCTCATCATCTATTTTTATTAATCAAATAATTAAACTTCTCATTTCCTTAATTTTTCTCCTAATTTTCCTTAATTATCATATTATGTATACTAAATGGCATACACTTTTGGAAAGTTGACTAAGGTCAAAAGGTTAATTAAGTCAACATGTGGAAAAGTCAATAAAATGTCACTTTTACTTTAGAAATATCTCTTCCTTCTAATGGTTTCTTTTATTTTATTTTATTTTCTTTTAGACTTTTCTTTCTTTTCCCTTCTTCTTTTGCCGTCTACTCCTTTTCCCCTTAGGACCTTGATATGAGGCAAGTGCACCTATTAGTTTTAATATAGCGGATGTGAGTTCGAATTGATCCTTTAGAGATTTCGAGTACTAATATTAACCTTAACTTTATTATCTAACCGGAAAATTATGAAAGTTTGAATTAATTAAAAATACTAAAATTAACAAACTAACTTAATTATAAGACTTGATTAAGCAATTGAAAAAGCGATAAAATTAAGAACGACTTCAAGAAAGTAATAACGTATTTAGGAATTATTTTCCCTAGAGTTAATCATGTGATCACTTAAAATATATTCAATTCGATTTCTATATTTCTTGACCGGAGGGATTCATAACTAAAGTTAATACCTTTCTCAAGCATATTAACCTTAATTTTAAATTATTTACCGGAATCTCTTCACTTAGTAATATATTTTAGAATTGCATTAATGTATAATGAATTCCTACACAATTAATTAACTTTCCGAAAGAAATATGTATCTTATCTCTAAGTATACATATAATCCTTTTCAATTATGTAAAGATCTAATTATACATGTAATTTCTCAATCAACATGCATAATATCATATATTGATATTCTAGAAATATCATATATTGATAATAATTAAACGATATAATCGAATCAAGTAAAAATAGAAACTTTATTGAAATTTCTAAATTAATCCAAGAATCACATGAAACCCTAGGTTTCATAATCCTAAATACTCGAATTCTAAGCTATCATAATGAATCTAAAGACGAGTTTCGTCAATAATATAAAATAAAACATGGAAACTCCTTTTGATTGATGAACAATCTCTCTAATCTTGAAGTTGATGTTGTTTCCCTCTTTTTTAATGTTGTTCCGCCTCTTTCTTGATGTTCTCCTTAAGTCTCTTTCTCTTCTCTTGTATCTCTCCGTTTCTGTAATGTCTCTCATGTCTTTTGAAACTCTAAGATATCCTTTTATATGTATATTACAAAGATTCTATTTTCGTTACCAGACACGGCCTGAGACATGGCTGTGTCCCCAGGTCATGTAACTTTCTGCACTAAAGCAAAATTTTCTACACAACTTTAAAATTTCATAACTTCTTCATTTGAACTCCGATTTGAGTGAAATTTGATTCCTTTTCTTCGTTTTCGATCATAGAACACGTTCAAACCTTGAAATCAAAATTTTACTCAATTAAGTATCAATTTCTTTAAAGAAAACAAAAAATGTGAGGAAAATACTATAAAATCACCATATGAAATATGTTTAAAATCAGAGTTATCAGACCCCACTTGTTTTCCTTTTCAAAAGTGCAAAATAACACAAAAATAAGTCCCTTTCTTCTACCTCCATAACCATGACTTCCCTTTCCTTTTCACTCTTTCTTACTTTTCAACTTTGTATCCATATTTCAAGAGCAAACTAAGGTATATTATTATGTTATTATGTATTGCTTCATATTATTTACTAGTTAGATGAAAAGGTAGGTTGGTTTAAGTAGTTTAGGTGTTGTGTACATCTATGTTGATGAAGGCTTAAAGTTTCAATCTTTATGTGTAGAAGAGTACGAATTTTTATAAAATGAAACAAGATGCATGTGTACATGTCTCTAAGTATGTATACATGTCTCTAAATATGTGTACATAAGAGTATATTAGAGAAATACATGTATAAAGACCTTTATACATAAGAATCTATTAAGTACATAACCTAAAATAAGGTATATACTAACTATACTAACTATACCATGCTAAATATACCCTTAAAATACAAAAAGAATAAAATTTGAGAAATTTTCTTAAGAGGAATTTTAGGCATGCAAAAATATGTATGTGACCGTATGTATATCTGGGTATATGTATAAGTATAAATATGATATAAGTATAAGTATAGGTATGAGTATACTAGTATACATACAAGTAGAGTAAAGGTATAAGTATACACTTTACATATGTAGAAATGTATATAAGGCATAAGGTAAAGCTTATGTAAGCAAAGGATAATGTAAGCAATGATGCAATCAAATGACGAAATAAGCTATGATATAAGTAATAATATAAGCAATTGATGACATAAGTGATGATATAAGCATAAGTTTATAAAATAAGAAATAAGAAGAGTACATAAAAATTAGGTATATGAATTAGTAAACCCTAATACACTTCTTAAATTGGATTAAACTTAATTAAGTACATGAATTAGTAATACCAATATAAAATTCCTTAAGTGTAAGAATCTAATAACTAATTAAATCATTAAGTACAAACATAAGATATAAACATAAGCAATAATAAGAATAATCAAGCTTCAATAGTTACAATTTCCATAAATTTAGCTCATATTGTAAAACACGGGTCTTAACGTCCAAAACGGACATCACTGTGTGAATGTGCATTGGAAAACAATGAAAAACAACTATAAATTTGTAAATAACGGAAATAAAATGAAAAAGTTACATACGACTAGTGATAAAGTCTAATCAGATAAAAGTTGATAGTAATCTAAGTAGAATTAATAGCTATTTAAGTAGAATTAATAGCTAGACTTACTAGTTAATTCAATTGTTTACTATTGTTATTATATCGTAATGATTAAGTGATCCCGACACGGATGAAGATCTCTCGATTGATCACTATAATTAGAGCGAGTCGTCATGGCCGAGTGAGTACTTATCCTATGATTCTATGCTTGTATATGATTGCAGATTGTGAACTTAAATGATATTGTTAATTGATTATGTGTAGGGTCGGAATATGCTTGTGTATGTTATAAAGTGCTGAGTTGTAAATTTACCTTAAGTACGAATAATACTTTATTTGTTGTATGGTAATATAGACAATGATTGTGTGTTCTATTGGATGGTCACATTATAAATGGACTTAACCATACTGGGTTTATAAGAAGAAATTAGCACATGTATCAACATGCATTGCATTAACATAATTCTGACCGTCACATCATATGAAGGTAGAAAGAGGCCATTCGGGGGTAGTTATTATAAATTTATTTGGTTTTGTATGGTGCACTCATACAAAATGACTTTATTTTAGCCCGCGGAAATACTAGGTATTGGAGGCGTCAACTGCTTGGTTAAGGGTCGAGTCTAGAAGCCTCCGTTTAGGGGTGAGTGTGGATTGCGGGGGCATTCTCACAATTATACTAAAACTTGGTTTTTATGAAAATAAAAGATTTGTTTGATTTAAGTATGGAACGTGGAGTTTTATTGTAAAGTAAGTTCTAGTATAATACCTGAATTTGATTGGTGCCAATATATTCTAACCCCGACTTCGGAGGGCGTTAAATCTAAGTTACGTATATGGACTAGTTAACTATACGTATTGTTTAGCATTCTGTCCGATCATTCATTCATATGCATGAATATATATATTGTATTGATAACTTTCTTGTGGTATAGTTGAGGGTTTTGCTCACTAAGTTTAGATTTACACCCCCTTAAACTTTTGTTGCAGAATGACTTATTTGTTGAGGCTGGTCAGGGGATGCCACAGGTTAGTTTGGGGACTTGGGGAAGAGCGGGCCATCCAGTGTGATGAGAGGACATGTTTCTTAGACTTTTACTCTTGTACTTTTCTTTTATTAGTAGTATAGACTCATATATACTAGATTACTGTATATTGTAATCTTACTAATTTATGTTTAATATAAATATATTTGTGTGATGATATCGTATGGATCTATAAGTTCTTAGGAAGCTGGTGGTTGTAGAACCTTGTATATTGTGTAAAGAGTTCATGATTGGAAGGGCAACTAATCAAAAGTTCTTCATACAGTATACAACGTCTATCACGATTAGACTGTTCTCAGTTTGTAACAAATGTGACTTTAAAAGATCTATTATATGTATATACGTGTATATGTTTTTGTATGCATGTGTGTGTTTCAAATCATTTATGTATGTTACCTAGAATTGTTGCACAAAAATAAGTTAAGAACCCTCTACTTTGTTGCTTTTGTGATGTATAAGGATCGAAGATCATAGTCTCACTTGTTATCTATTTAGTCTAGTGTATTCATATATTGTGTTCGATAAGGGAAGATTTGGAATTGGATTATCAAATGAATAGTTGATTTTGGCTTCTAGAACTAATGTTGGATTGTTGTGTTGTGAACTGAATGGTTTCATATGAATTATGGTAAAGCATTCTAGTAATAATATCTAAAGCAATGCTAGTATGTGGAGTAGATGCAAATAATTGAAAATATGAGTTTTGTATACTTAGTTTGTGTTTTGTGCATGTTTTGAAATTATGTAGATCGTGTTGTATATGATCGCTTATCTATTAAGAGTTGTCTTAGTCATGGCATTTGCTTTGTTTTTAATTATGATTAGCTCAAATTACGGGTTAAAATGTCAGTTATCTAGCTTCAAGCACTAAAGATCAAGCTTGAAGAATGGATCAAGATATGGGTTGGAAATGAGAGCGCTAAAAGTCAATCTCGTTTTACTTTTGTCTCGGATTATTATAGATATGTATGTTGTATTACATGTAAAACCTTTGTTTATATGTATTATGTAAAGTTATGGTATAGGTTATGATGGAAAGGATGTTTGCGTATCATCTTATAAAAAACAAGGCGTGTTTGAAATGGTAAATTAGGCATATGGTATGACCATGGAAACAAATGAAAAATTCTTCTGTTGATGCTTTCGTGCCTACTGCCTCTATACAGTTGCTTAAACCTATTAATAACCTACCATAATAGCCACATGTTACTTCCATTATTTTGCTTTAGAGAAGTTTCTCTTAAAAATCTTTATCGTACTTAACCTTATTAAATCATAGTAAAGGGTTCTAATTATCCATAATATTATCCTTTGGCGGCCTGTTATTCAAAAGTTGGTTTCGTTAAACTCGGATGTACAGATCTAAATTTTGAGATATGTAATAGACCATAATAAGGCATTAAAATAAGGAGTATTTATCTATTTTAAATAGACCTTATCAAAAATTAATTAAAAGTGGAAACTATGGTCTCTACAAACTCAATCCCGCACTACAAACAATCGGGTTCGGGGAAACCAAACTTGACTATCTACGTACTACTAAAACTGAAACCTTACGCGTCTTTGCAATATAAGCATTTATGGTTATTTGGTAAAGCTATAACTTTTGGACTTGATGCGCCCTTTCTGAGTGTCTTTGTGCATTTGAAATGGAGAAAGCTTAGATGTCAAGTAGACCCCATGTAAAAAGAAAACAGTCACACGAACACGAAGGAAACTGTAGAAGTAAAACGGTATATGCTCATTCAATGGCTATTTATTAGTGATACCATATACATATTTAAAATAACACATAGATTATGGGAGAGGAGATATATTGGCTTATGAGGTTAAGATAGTAAATATTATATTAACAACAATTAAAATAGACTCTTTAATGTTTGTCTGCATGGTTATTGGTTATTTTTAACCGTATCATATCTCATTTTTTTGTTTTTGTGTTTGAAGAACCTGAATATAAGAAAATAAGAAAAACCTAACTTTGTGTTTGAAGAACCTTAATATAAGAAAAACCTAAATTTTTGGCATGATCTGTTTATTAGTTGCGTATGAAATTTTAACCATATTGTATCTCGTTTCCATATCTATGAAAAAATCTAAATTTGAAACATAACCTTATTTATAATTGTGTGTAGAAACTTAAACTTGTAACTTGATTTGTTCATTTATTGATAAAAAAGTCATAAATTAAATCTATAAAATATTTACAAATATAAAAGGAAAATGGAAATAATAATATTTAAGTTTTTTGAATATAAATAATATAGGATTTTGTCACTTAATATAAAATTAAAATCCAAACAAAAGTCTTAGTAAAGTAAGTCTCATCAAATATAGGAAATCCAAAAATTTATATAATCGATATTTTTTCAAAATATCTCAACAAACATTTATCTCTAAATATATCTAACAAACTAACATAGAAAAAAAAGCTCATAATCATTGTAGGTATAAACCTCGACATTTCTCAATAGATTATTCATTGTTTGCTTGTCATGTTAAATCATAAACTATCACAAAGAAAGCATTAATACTGTAAAGTTGCCTAAGATCGTCTTCCCAGTGATTAAGAGTCGTAGGGGTCATAACTTTTTGCTTACTCAAGCTATGATGTAGAAAGAAGAACACATAACTAGGAATAGTGGATCACATATCTTTAATTGAAATCTTTAATTTAGGAAGAACAAATTTATGCAATAAAATGTAAACATGAGAAGAAGAGAGAGATTTAAAAACTAAAATTGTTGGCTTGTAGCTTTGTATAATGCACTTAAAGTTTCAAGGTAGCTTGAAAACTATTAATAACCTAAGTTAAATATGAGAATGGTTTAACAAACGGGTTCATAAGTAGGTCTAAGAGTTGGAGACACACTCAAATATGAATTTAAATAAGTTTAGACAAGTTAGACTCAATGTGTCTCACATCAATCTTTTCTATACACAGATTGATGCAGTGTGAAGCATGATAAACTCACGATATATAGGAATAACTTGCATTTATGTAGGCTAAGGATGAAAATACAATCGTTCTTAGTATACTTATCATCTCTTAACCAAATGATAATACAAGGAAAGTAAATAAAATTCATATCCCCATAAACTAAGGAAAGAAAATGAAACACGATAAACTCTCTAAGTCAATAAAGATATCCTATATTTCACTAAAACTAGAAAATTCAACTTTCTAAAATATACAAACGACGAAGAATTCGATTCTTGTAAAAGTCGACTTGAATCGATTTTTATTAGCCTACTATGGGCTCTATAACTCTCTATATATGAAAAGTTATAACCACCTAAATTTACTTATATAAATTGTAAAAATCACAATGATAAGAAGCTAGGCTCTACTAATTTTGAATAATGATGCTTTTAAGTATTCTTAGACTCATTTTTGGATGAAGCTAACTAGCTTCTGACTTCTTCCATCCCCTCTTCTAGTGATCCATTTAATCTATAACTTTCAAGTCTATTTTATCTACATTACAAACTCGGTTAAATCGTGTCATGTTGTGTCTTTGTAGATCAGATCAAAAATTACCAACCCTACCCCTATAGTGGAAATAATGGGGCCGCTATGTAAGGGTTATTGTCTTACATATTATTGAATCAATAGAAGTGTCATTTATAGAGCACGGACCCTTCATCGTCTAACTATTTTCAGCATTTTATTAATATCTTGTAAATAGATAGAATGCAAGTTGCCACTGCATCTACCCTACACGGGAAAGGAAATGAATTCCCATTTTTAGGCAGTAACAACATATAAATAATTTAGTAGTTGTATTTAATGGAATTTAAGGTAAAATGTCAAAAACTGTTTCTGGACAATTCATCTTCTATGAAAGAATCTTTTGCGGTTCCCTTAAACAAAAAGTTTTACCATTTAAAAATAGCTTAGTTTGTTTGAAAGGTATGGTTCAAGCTGATACAGCAAACAGGAAAATTTAGCAGACTATGGGTACTAAAGTTCTTTTTCCATATACAATTTTAACAAATTTAGGTAAGTTGCAAATGTATCTCACTCTATATGTGCTTAATTGCCTTATCTTTAAACTTGAGTATTCATATTCGAAATCTGTACATAAGTGCATTCCTATTAACCATTTCGTCCTTAATAAAAAGAACTAAAATTGAAAAAGTAGATATTAATAAAAAAGAGAGATGTTTCTACTATTAAATTTTTTTACTTTTTTAGTATTTTGTTAACTTAATATAATATAATATTTTATTTTATTATTTTTTATATTTTTATTAATGACGATATGGCCAAATAAACATTTTGTGACACCCTATGTCTCTAATCTCACATGAATTGTGCAAAAAGAGTTGTATTGGATTATAAGACTAAGTAACGAATGCTATGTCAATATTACATGGAAATTTTTGGAACAAATGGTTGAGATGGGTCATTTAATATTTGTTAGTTTAGTTATTCACTATTTTTAGTATGAGGTATTATAAACGGTGCCAAAGTCAACCACTATTAGTAGGTGGAAGATTCTAAGATTGTTTTGACTTGGTTTAAATTGAAGTTTAAGGAGGACACAAAGTGTTATTGGGGGTGTGATTTTTAGCATGTTTTTAAGATAACCTATAGGTTGAGAATGACAAGAAACCAAATCATGTTTCAAAATGGGGGAAAAACTAAAGCCAATTGTAAAGTTTTACAATAAGGATGTTATGCATTTAGGGTGGGGTGGGGTATGGAGGAGATTATGATACTATGTGTTTTTGCAATCTAACATGCATTGTGAGAGAGGCGTTGTATTAGCTTATAAGGCTAATAGTGAATGCCATGTCAATATTAATTAAAACTTTCGAGAAGTAGCTGAAATAAGCCCATTAGTATTTTTAGCTTGGTTATTCACTAATATTTTATTTTTAGCGTTGCTCATCTAAAAACAACTTAAAATCATTTGGTATAAATTGAAGATTTAAAGTTGTCATATCACGTGTATACATATTGCTTTATAATTTCCTTAGGAGTTGGAGGACTATTTAATTATCTAATTTATGCATCAAGTCATATCATACATAATTATACTTTATGAAATAATTATAGAGTCTAATATCCCAGGCCATTAAGAATAGTAAAAGATCAAAATCTCATAACAACCAATGATACTGATAATTGCTAAAACATTCCTCAATTTCATGAGACAATAGAAATTTATTATCTTAATTAGGTTGCTAATAGTGAAATTTATAATTCTATAGCTATGGCAATACATTTTTACTACTATGATTGTGAGTTATAACCTTATGTAAGGTAGCTATCATTCTCTTAGTCTTATCCTAAACTTCTTCAACATTATATTATAATAACCAATCTATTTAGTTGAGAGTGCATAATATAGCTCAATGATGGGAATATATCTCACACTATTTGGCATACATATAGAGTTAAGCATGTTATTAACCATATGCTATGTGTGAACAAACATATACAATGCAACATTACATGTTGTCTTTTGATAACTAGCATAAAGTTAAGAATATCAACAACTCTTTAACCCATAATAAGGAGTCAACTCTTCAACTAGTTCTAAAGTCATCCAAAATAGCTTGTGATTCCTTTAGCGCTACCCTCCTCCTGGAGCCATGCAACTAAGACCCTTAAGAATGGAGTAAACTTTAACCTCATCATAAGTGCAACAATCCTCTAAATCATTTAGTCTGCATATGGTGTTGCCACCCTTTAGGCCTCTCAGCACTAATGTGTACAAGTGTTGGTCTCTTGATATGATGCACATATTGTGCAATGTGTCATGAGATAAGAGGTTCAAGTATCCCAAAGTGTCTGTACGGTACTCAATCATCCACTTTATCACATATTTACTTGCATCCTGGATGGTGAACTAGCCTTCTCTTCCTATTTACTCTATGATTGTTCTAAGCCCATCCATCTCAAGGAGTGTCCTCTAGCATTATTACAAGCCCTCATGAATTTTGGGAGGCTCAACATTACAATTGGTTTCAGTTTGCCATGGCCATCATTAAGAGAACAGTATCAGCTCCCAACTAGTTTACTTACAGAAGGCCAACCCCATTTTGAGAGAATACTCCATCTCACAAAAAAAGTTTGTTGACACCACTCACTACACAATACGCTTAAGTTATTATGAGGCTAAACTATTGCCATTACACCCTTGAAAAGATTGCCAACCTTCCTCCACCTACTGTCAAACTACAGCCAAGATCATCTTCTCCAGGAAATTGGGTCTCCATAGGCTCTCTCTTGCCCCTTGCCCATCTCTTTGTCCTCCAAGATTGACTCTTGTTGCTTTACCTAACAGTAGGACAGCACACTCAAATATACTGATAGAAGATTTGGGTAGATTTTGTTATAAGCCAACTTACGATGTAGCTACCTTTTATAGTAACGTCCTCCATCTGGTGGCCACTTATTTAAGCTTAATTCATACTAGTTGGGGCTTGTAACACAATCACCTCTCTTGCAACAATGTCCTTCACCGGTGACCACTAATATGAGCTTAACCTATATAAGCCTTTTCATGTTAACAAGAACTACCTACTCATTAGATACAAGGGGTACATTTGGGTTGCTTGATGAAAGTTGGAACGAAACAACTTTGATGCCACTTGTCATGGATGGAAAGTTCAATTATCTCAAAGTGCCTATGTGGTGCTTAACCATAAACTCCATCACATATTTATTTATATTCTGGATAGCAAGCCAACCTTCTTTTCTTATTTACCTTAGAACTATTCGAAACCCATCCTTCTTAAGGACTGTGCTCTGACATTGTGATAGGCTCCTTGTGTTTTGGGAGGCTAATATCATAATTGATTTCAATTTGCCATGGCCATCATTAAGAGCACAACATCAGCTCCTAACCAGTTTGCTCACGGGAGGCCAATCTCACTTTTAGAGAATACTTAATCCTACAAACAAATTGTTTGTTGATGTTACTCACCACATAATACTTGAAAGTTGAACACCTCTACTTGCCCTCAAACTCTTAGACCGTGACATAACTTATGCCAAGTTTTATTTATAACTTGAGTTATCAATTAATTTGGCATAAAATGACAAGCCAATATAAATAATAAACAATTTTCAAGCTATATGTCATAAATCTAAGCCAAAAATTAATATTTTAGAGCAACGCAACTCAATACTCAACTAAGAAGTCATCATTCACAACATTAATTATAATGTGTTCCCTTAAGAGGGTAGAACACACTTGCGCCATTAACACAAAAGTGTTCTATTGGAAGATTGGAATAATAAATTCAGTATTTAAAAGAGTAAAATGAAATCTAAATGTATTCAAAGGAATATTCAGTTGGTCAGAAACATAAAACTTTGAAAAATTTACAAAAATTAAGGTTAAGTGGCTTATCTGATGTCTAAATGTTTTTACTCTAGCATTATACTATTTTTGTATGTAAGTTGCTGG
>JAMXBB010000009.1:5485883-5502054 GCA_024138015.1 Lumnitzera littorea | reverse complement strand
AATAAAATTAATAGAAAAAATTAAATATAAAAAAAAATAGATTCGAGGGAACCGTTAGGCCTAATGAATCGGTTTGAAATCACTAACTTATAAACTAGTCATGGTTTATCATATTACTGACCTATAAACCGATGGTTTAGGATTGATTTGACCTGACACCTAGCTCTAATTGCAAGTTAACATCAGTATTTCAAGACCAAGCCATAAACTCGCGTAAACGAAATTATGTTACACTTATCTTCGTTGTATGTTGAAATCAATTATAAATTGATATGTACATTTCCACGATAGAAAAAAGATTTCATATTTAATAAATTACTACATGTGTCAATACCAATGTCATTAAACTTGGATCAAAAGGTTGATTCAAAAAGGAGAAGGAGCCAAGAGTTGAGAGAGTTAAGCTAGGGTTGAACTGGATTCAATAAAAATATTAAATGTACTTCATATTAATATATAAAATAATAAAAATTACATATATTCTTGAAAATTGAAATTTGACAACATGGTTTACTTTTTTTTATTTATATTTTTTTAGTGAATTGGTATATTTTTTAAAAAATATAAAAAATATAATATATTTTAATTAAAAAAACCTGATAAATTTTTATAAGAACTAGATTAGACTCATCAAGTCAACTAGATTGAACTTAGTTTACTATCAACGAGTGTCAATAGAGTAACTTAAATCGATTTTATGAAGGAATTAAATTCAACTAAATTGGATTGGATAGGTCAACCTAGATTTAATAACACTCATAAATTCACAACCGGTTACCATACGAACAATTAAACCCGAGTTTTTTCAATTTGATTATTATCAAATGCAGGGTAGGGATACAGCTTCCAACAGTGGAGGTCAGATTTGAGCATTTGACAGTAGAAGCTGATTGCTATATTGGAAGTAGGGCTCTTCCAACATTGTTAAATTCTGCCCAAAACGCTGCAGAATCTGCTTTAGGGTTGCTTGGGATAAGATGGGCCAAAAGTACTAAACTCACCATTCTCAAAGATGTTTCTGGCATCATCAAACCATCCAGGTGAATGAAATTAACCATAAAAGTCCTTTATTTTTTCAAATTTATTGAAAAATGGCAATTTAAATATTGTATGAAAGCATAGATATAATGTTCCATGTATCTACTAATATATGAAGATCAATTGATTCTAATATAAACTTTAAATATCTATTTAATTTATAGAATTGTATAGTTTCATATAGAAAACATAGTTATCCATAGAGATTTATATTCATGCTCAATAATTATGCTACTACCTTTGTGATAAGATCCTCACTTCTGGAATTTTTTTTTTTGCCTAATTGTAAATGTGACTTTTGTTTTTTTTTGGGGGTTAAATTATAGGATGGCCCTACTTTTGGGGCCACCATCTTCGGGGAAAACAACACTTTTGTTGGCTCTTGCAGGGAAATTGGACAAAGACTTAAAGGTAAAAAAGTACTGTAACACACTTTTACATGGAAAACTAATTATTAAACAATCATTTCAAAACAAAATTTACATTTGATTGATAATTCAAAGTGGTAATGGACCAGGTTAGAGGAGAAGTTACTTACAATGGGTACAGATTAAAGGAATTCGTGCCTCAAAAGACATCTGCTTATATTAGTCAGAATGATGTACATGTTGGAGAAATGACTGTTAAGGAGACACTAGACTTCTCCGCAAGGTGTCAAGGGGTTGGCACTAGATATGGTAACTAATTTACTAATAATTAAATTTTCCTAACTTTTTGGAACAGATCTTACGAATAATGATTTCTATTTAATATTATAGAACTCCTTACTGAGCTTGCAAGAAGAGAAAAAGATGCTGGGATTTTTCCAGAGCCAGAAGTTGATCTTTTCATGAAGGTAAATGCAACGCTTTCAAGTACAATTAGGATCAGTATTCAAAATGTGGTAAAATCCTCACGACGATAGATCGAAATTAATTCTCTTAATCCGAGTTCGATTATTTAATTTTTCCTGATTTTTAAATGGTTTCTAAAGTTTTTTATTTCTTCATGTGCAGGCTACTGCAATTAAAGGAATGGAAAGTAGTCTTATAACAGACTATACTCTAAAAGTAAGTTGAGAATAATGACAATGGAGATTTATCTTTTGTAAATTTTGATTCTTAGTCCTATCGATAGGATCATTCAGTTCATCATTGAGGGTTAATACCATAGGGATTTAAACAATATGATAATGGACTAGATGGTCCTATCAACTGTATCATAGAATGGGCTATTCATGGATAAGTCTTACGTTAAAAGCAATTGTTTCTACTGCTGTCATGATGTAAGAAGCTAAAGGTTTTACAATTTTAATGTCACTTTCTTCTTGGCCAAAGAAGCAAAGTCACTTTCTTAAAATACATTCCTTAAGGGTATGCAAAGTCAGCAATCTTATTTAAATATGTATAACCTGGTCTAAGTTTATTCTTAACCTAATTTATTGAATGTTATCTTAGTTAATAGCTACATCATGCATGTCGATATTGTTTCTTAACAATTGGGCAGATGAAACTACTAGTTTTAGATAAAACTGTAACTATAATAACTCTTTAGATTATTTATTTATTTATTTTTTTTTTTTACACGAGAGAACTATAGTTAGCTAGGTTCCCTTATTTTCGGGTTCAAATTTGAATAAATTCTTTATATCTTGAGTTGATTCTAATTAGTAAAATTCCAGAGCTGGGTGTTAAATCATCTCATTTTCCTGAACATTCAATACTTGCTTGATTCACTTTGAACACTTTCTATAATCATAAAGGACTTACGCGTGTTGTCCCAATTGTAGTGGAATTTTGGCTAATAGTGATCCAGATTTTGGCATAACTAAGGAGGAAATTGTGATGACTGAGTAATGAAACAAAACCATTTTTGATTGCGTTATTTCAAATTTCAAGTTGGTAAAGAATAGGAATGAAGTCAGAAGTTGCTTGCTATAATTATGTAGACATCCTCAAACACATTTATTTATGTTTGTGTTGAATTAACAGATTTTGGGGCTTGATATTTGTCGCGATACAATTGTTGGAGATGAGATGCAGCGAGGGATATCTGGTGGACAGAAGAAAAGAGTGACAACAGGTGTGTTTCCTAAGAGTAATTTCAATGTATGACTAAATTCTTAATGATGTTTTAGGCTGCTCCTTAATTCTTCTTCGTTGTTACAGGGGAAATGATTGTTGGTCCTACAAAAACATTGTTCATGGATGAGATATCAACTGGACTTGATAGTTCCACAACATTTCAGATCGTGAAATGCTTGCAACAAGTTGCACATCTAACCGATGCCACAATACTAATGTCACTGCTACAGCCTGCACCGGAAACATTTGATCTTTTTGATGATGTTATTCTTTTATCGGAAGGTCAGATTGTTTATCAAGGCCCAAGGGAACATGTGGTTGAGTTCTTTGAACGCTGTGGATTCAAATGTCCTGAGAGAAAAGGAACTGCTGATTTCCTACAGGAGGTAACCTCAAGGAAGGATCAAGAGCAATATTGGGCGGATAAAGCAAAACCGTATACATACGTGTCAGTTAGTGAATTTACAAAGAGATTCAAGCAATTCCATGCGGGGATGAGGCTTGACAACGAGCTCTCGATCCCCTTTGAAAAGAGTCGGAGTCATCCGGCTGCTTTAATCTTCACAAGATACTCAGTCCCTATTATGGAACTCTTGAAGACATGTTTTGATAAGGAATCGCTTCTTATAAAGAAAAATGCATTCGTATATGTTTTCAAGACTGTTCAAATTATCATCATCGCGGTCATTGGTTCAACTGTGTTTATAAGGACTAGAATGCATACTGATGATGAAGAGGATGGAAGGCAATATGTTGGCGCACTTTTGTTTGCCATGGTCATCAACATGTTCAATGGTTTCGCTGAGCTTGCTATGACCATACAGAGGCTTCCTGTTTTCTACAAGCAGAGAGATCTTCTCTTCCACCCACCTTGGACGTTTACTTTACCAAACTTCCTCCTTGGAATTCCTATGTCGATTTTGGAAACTGTTGTCTGGATGATCATCTCCTACTACACCATAGGTTTTGCCCCAGAAGCAAGCAGGTATGCTATGTATATGCATCCAACTTACATGGTGCTTTCTTGGACAATGACATTAACATAAGGATAACTTCCTCATTTTGTGCATTAAGGATTAAGAATTAATTTGACAGAGTTTTTCTACTGTGGAAGGACCCTGTTGATATCCTTAATCCCCAATGCTTTCGAAGTCTCCAATAATTTCCTTATTCTTATTATTCTCATTGGAATTTCTTAGCTTTCATCTTAGTGTTAGTGTTCACCCACTAGAGTGCTTTTGCCATTGGTGACTGGTGTTCTTTCTAAACACTACGCATTTCTTCACTCCACTAGTAATTCCTTTTACCATACCCTAGCCAGGGTTAAAACCACAGGATTTGACAGCGGGCTTAAAAAGCCACCTATAGATAGCCTAAAGCTAAGCAGCCTCAAGAATTTTTCTTTAGGGCAGTAAACTAGCCAAATAGAGATGATAGTTTTGAGCTCTAGTTCAACCTTGACTCAGAATTTCAAAACTTGAGCTTGACTCGAACTCAATTGAGTTTAGAATTTTGAGTTCTAGCTCACTTGAAGTGGTTTTCACAAGCTTAGTTTATTTAAGTTTGCTTACACTTGATTTTTCTTTTTTTTTTTTCAAAAGAAAAAGTATTTTTCTTTTAATTAAAATAATTTAGAGTGCAAATATTACTCAAAACTTAAGCCTAATTGGCCCTCTGATTTAGTTAAGTCAAGTGTCATGGAACTCGATCTAGACTTCATAAACTACTCAAGTAGCTTAACCTCATGCTCGACTCAATTATTGTTGCATTGAACCAAATAAACATCAAGCCAAACTAAAGTGGCTCGCATATAGGTTTGGTTCATTTACACTTTGCTCTAGCCATCACTATAAGCTAAGGCAGATACTCTAGCTGATCTCTCTATCCTTCTCCAACTTGCAGGTTCTTCAAGCAATTTCTACTGATATTTCTTGTGCAACAAATGGCTGCCGGGCTCTTCAGATTCATTGCTGGAGTTTGCAGGACAGTGATCATCGCCAGTACAGGTGGAGCTTTAATGCTCCTCCTAGTGTTCTTGCTTGGGGGCTTCATCCTTGGTCGAGGCAAGTTTGGTACCTATAAGTAGTTTACAGGAAGGACCACTTCGGTAAAACAAACAGGAAATATACATCATTCATCAAAAGTAGGAAAATAAAAGTGTATAATGGTTCCATGGCAGGTCAAATACCAAACTGGTGGATATGGGGTTATTGGTCATCTCCTCTTACATATGCCTTCAACGCCATAGCTGTGAATGAAATGTTGGCTCCACGGTGGAATAAGCCGGTAATTATCTAGGTTTTTCCCCTTGGACTTGAAATTGTGTCTTTCTCTGCATAAGATCTAAGAATTGAAGTACTAAGTTTTTCTTTTACCAGAAAGTAGTGAGTTGTGTTTAATCTTTATTGTAGAGTATGATCAACAATTCAACAACAGTGGGAGTTCAGGTTCTAAATACTTACGGTGTCTTCCCTCATGCATACTGGTATTGGATTGGTATAGGAGGTCTTTTTGGATTTGTGATCCTCTACAATGTGCTCTTTACGCTTGCACTTACTTACCTCAGTGGTAAGCGATAACACACAAAAGAATATGGATTTTACTTTGTTCATTTTCTTCTTTTGGATGTTAATATGCTTTTGGATTTTGATTGTTGGCAACAGCTCCTGGAAAACCTCAAGCAATAATATCAGAAGAATCATCCGATGAGGTGGAATCTGATCTTTATGATCCGAAGGAAGAACCTAGAATTAGGAGACTAGCTTCATACATGAGGGACTCAATGCCGAGGCCATTGTCTACCCGTGATGGGAATAATACAAGTAAAGAACTAAACCACAATTTTTGTCCTTTCTCCTTGAGAAATCAATTCCAATACAAATATAAAAGGATTAACTATTATTTTTCAGGAGAAATGGCCCTTCAAAGAATGAGCAGTAGATCCAATCCCAACGGTCTTAGTGGAATGGTAAATCCCTCCCTTAATGGAGCTCAAGGTGTAGCTACAAACAGAGGAATGGTTTTGCCTTTCACTCCTTTGGCGATGTCCTTTGACAGCGTTAATTACTACGTCGACATGCCCGGAGTATGCAGCTGAAATGCTCATAATTTGCTGCTCTTATAATTAGAAACATCTATAAACATTGTGTTTCTTTTACAGGAAATGAAAGAACAAGGAGTTGCTGAAGATAGACTTCAGCTACTCAGAGAAGTCTCGAGCACATTCAGGCCTGGAGTGCTGACTGCATTGATGGGAGTCAGTGGGGCTGGAAAAACTACACTGATGGATGTTTTAGCTGGACGAAAGACAGGTGGCTACATCGAAGGTGACATCAGAATTTCTGGATTTCCTAAGGTACAGGAGACATTTGCCAGAATATCTGGGTACTGTGAGCAAAATGATATCCATTCTCCTCAAGTCACTGTGAGGGAATCCTTGATCTTCTCAGCTTTCCTTCGGCTACCCAAAGAAGTTAGCGCTGAAGACAAGATGGTACCATTTGAGCTTTTACCTATTTATTTGCCATATGCATTATAAGAAGGCTTAAGAAAACAAAAGGCAATCCATGCTAATTTAACTTTTTAACGGATCATGTTTGCTAGATTTTTGTTGATGAAGTAATGGAACTGGTTGAACTAAACAATCTCAAGGATGCTGTAGTTGGGCTTCCAGGAGTTACAGGTTTATCGACGGAGCAAAGAAAGAGGCTGACAATAGCAGTAGAGCTTGTTGCTAACCCATCCATCATTTTTATGGATGAACCAACATCAGGGCTCGATGCAAGGGCTGCAGCCATTGTTATGAGGACTGTGAGAAACACTGTAGATACTGGCAGGACAGTAGTTTGCACCATCCATCAGCCTAGCATTGACATTTTTGAAGCCTTCGACGAGGTAATATTCGTCCCTCTCTCCATTCTAGCCTTACTAAATGTTTAAGACAACATTTTGCTTTAACTATATTTCTCTTGAAGCAGTTGCTATTAATGAAGAGAGGAGGACAAGTGATTTATGCAGGACCTTTAGGTCAGCATTCTCATAAAATTATTGAATACTTTGAGGCTATCCCTGGAGTACCAAAAATCATCGAAAAGTACAACCCAGCTACATGGATGCTGGAAGTCAGTTCAGTAGCAGCTGAAGTACGCCTTGGAGTAGACTTTGCAGAATATTACAAATCCTCGTCATTGTGCAAGTATGTGCAAGAAAGCCATCGTCTGCCTAATTCTTATTGGCAATCTGTCAATGATTTAATATATATGCATTTTTGCAGAAGAAACAAGGAACTGATAAAGGAATTGAGCACACCACCACCTAGAGCAAACGATCTATACTTTCCAACACAATATTCCCAATCATCATGGGGACAGTTCAAATCATGCCTTTGGAAACAATGGTGGACTTATTGGAGGAGCCCGGATTATAACCTCGTGAGGTACTTTTTCACATTAGCTTGTGCTCTTTTGCAAGGGACAATTTTCTGGAAGGTTGGCAATAAAAGGTATGTTTTCGAATTTGGTTACGAAACTTCTTTTCTGCTTTCTCACTACCTTAGACAATTTGGCTAATTTGTATTGCGTTTGTTTTGGTTACACAGTGAAAATATTGGTGACCTCATGACGGTAATTGGAGCTATGTACTCCGCTGTGTTATTCGTTGGAATCAACAATTGTTCAACGGTGCAGCCAGTAGTAGCAATAGAGAGAACCGTGTTCTACCGCGAAAGAGCAGCTGGAATGTACTCTGCTCTCCCCTATGCTCTAGCACAAGTAAGAGCAAACTTCTTCTCCTAATTATAGTATCCATTTTGTTAACAAGTCCCAGTAATCTTACTTAATATGCAATCAAAAACTAAAATTTGAGTTAAATACATGGACATGGCTCGTATCATCACTAATTTAAATTTTACTTCATCGCTTGTGCAGGTTGTCTGCGAGCTACCATATGTGTTTGTGCAGGCTACATACTACACCCTCATAGTTTATGCGATGATCAGCTTCACATGGACCTTTGAAAAGTTCTTTTGGTTCTTCTTCATCAGTTTCTTCTCTTTTCTGTACTTCACATACTATGGAATGATGACGGTGTCCCTTACACCAAACCAGCAAGTAGCATCTATATTTGCTGCAGCTTTCTATGGACTATTCAACCTTTTCTCAGGATTCTTTATCCGAAGACCAGTAAGTTACCATGCTCCCTAAAAAAGACTCTTCATAGGCTTAACTGATTATTTCTTCTTCCTAGACTTCTAAGTTGAAAAGTAAGCAAACTGATAGTCACTTTTTGTTTGTTAATTTCTTAATTTCTTACTCTTTCGAATATTTTCAGAGAATTCCTAAGTATTGGGTGTGGTACTACTGGATCTGCCCCGTAGCATGGACAGTTTATGGTCTGATTGTGTCGCAATATGGTGACAATCATCAAACAATTTTAGGAACCCCATTTTCGCCTGATCCAACTATTAGAGAATTCATTCGGATGTATTTCGGCTACAATCCAGATTTCATAGGCCAAGCTGCTGCAGTTTTGGTTGCTTTTACCGTTTTTTTTGCATTTATGTTTGCATACTGTATAAAGGCGCTCAACTTCCAAATGAGATAACTGCTACTCATGAGGAACAAACACTTCGTATTACAGTATAAGAAGCCATTTTGATTAGTATTAAACATAGAAAGAGCTGGACCAAGTGTTTCCATATAACACTTGGTCGATTTTCCTAGAGGATAATAATGCTTGCGTGGTTCATAGCAGCAAAGTTTAGACTGTCAATGTAAATCATGAGTAAGTTCATTATATAATCAAGAATTTGAAAATTTGTTTCTTTGTTGATGATTTTGCAATTATGTTATAGTTGAGAACAAAAATCATTTTGATATCAAAGGAGGAAATAAATAAACAAGTTATTCTTTGAAAACTTTTCTACTGTAATATTAACAATATATCGTTATTATAACGTTAATTAATGTAATATATTATAAAATGTTATTTATTTATTTATTTTTTTCATTCGTAAAAGCTATTCATTTGTTATTCAGGTAAAGGATTAAGTTATTTTAATAGAATAGATAATATAAATTAAGTTTTAATGAATGAAAGGTTTTAATTGGTTTACTTTACGATACAAGCGTTGATGGTTGGATTGAGAGACCGGCTCCAAGGATTGAATGATGATTATTTCCCTCAACTTTAAATAGTTATTACTTAGTGAATGTTGCGTTTTGCATTTCCTGTAGTGTTTTTGCTGTTGACGAGCTTTTTAGAGTTTCACTGCTGAATGCCTCATTTGATTAATCCCACATAGTAGAATTATAAGGAGTCTATAAATGTGTTTTTCATGAGAATTTGTCAGAAATGTGTGAATAGATGCTTGAGAACTATTACTCGTAGATCCCAATTCCTCGAAATCATCCGGAGTGCGATCTCTCTTTTCTACTAATTATCAGTATTATAAGAAATTAAGAGTTAAAACTATAGTTATATTCCACTTGATGAGCTAAAATTGCTATTTTTATGTATTTTTTCAGACTTATTGTCAATACTAAGTAGTAGTAGTAAGAAATTTGTAACCATTTTTCATGATATTATTCATCGATCATATATATCATTAAATATGTATGAATTTGGAATTCAATTCCTAAATGTTATATAATAAATATAATAGCATGTAATATATTCAGAAAGTTAAACTTATAGACGAGACCATCGTAATAGTACTCATAATACTGTATCGGAGAAGAGTCTTAAATTCAAATTACTGCATTAGTGGTTGAAAAAAGAAAAATCATTGCATCATTAGTTAATCCTCATCTGATTAAATTGTTTACTTGTTAAGCCTCATTGAAAGTGGAACCCATGAGTAAGGAAAATATTATATAAAAATTATAATAGTACACATTGTATTTACAAACTTAAGTTTTTAGAATAGACGATTATGGTATTAGTTATAATACTAGAGAACTGAATAAAACCAATTCTACCTAGTGTTTAGCAGTTATCTGTAGGTAGTGCAAATTTTATCCGAGAATTGAAAGTAACTCTAATAGCATAATTACTTAGGATTAAAAAAAATAGCGTATAAATTTAGAATCGCTAGATAGTTTATAAAATTAGAAGGTAAAATTGAAATATAGAGATATAAATTTGTA
The DNA here is from genome assembly GCA_024138015.1 of Lumnitzera littorea. NCBI lineage: Eukaryota > Viridiplantae > Streptophyta > Magnoliopsida > Myrtales > Combretaceae > Lumnitzera > Lumnitzera littorea. The sequence goes on along the minus strand of JAMXBB010000009.1, from coordinate 5,491,808 downwards.
TAACTCATACGAAATAACTTTCAAAAAATTATAGATTTGGGTATAGTAGTTATAAAAATAAAAAACTTAAAATACATGATGAAAATAAAGAAATAAAGAAATTTAATTCTTCTTTTTTAAAAAAAATCTTAATCCATAATTTAACATTCATAGAATGAAGATAAGCAGGGTTAAAATGATTTTTTTTATTATTTTATTTGATAAAATTAATGAATCGAAGAAAATCAAATGTTTCAATTTATTTTGTATTGTTAATGGTAGAAACTTAAATATAGTTTTTCTTAAAATTTTTCTATTAAAGCTAAAACCCAAATGAAGACTATGAATAATGAATGAGAGACTAAGAGAGAGAAAGAGGAAAAAAATTGGAATTTGATAAAGAAAATGGTATAATATCTTAATATTCAATAGGATAATAGAAACTTAGCTATATCTTTTTTATTTTTGACACATTCAAGTCATATATATATATAATCAGTAAATTCAATTAAAAACGCAAATTTTTATTAAGTTTAATTTATAAAATTAATTAAAAACGTAAGTTTTTATAAGAAAACAATTATATATATAAGTTAACTAAAAATAATTTTTAAAAATTATAAACGTGTATAATCGTATACATAAAATTACAATTTTAACAACTATAGCTAGGCTTTTATACCCTATATAGGGATGAAACAAGTTCAATTTCCCACATTCTTCCCTACAAATATATATTTGGCTGAAAAAAAAAAAATCATGTCCTTTTTTGGAGCAGTTTTCAGGTTTCACTTTGGATAATGAACTATTTAAAAAACTTTAACACACAATGAATCTCTGGAAAATTTTATGACATTGGACACAAACTCAGGATCGATAGATAAAATTTTTTCATTTTCTAGCAATGAGATGAGGTAGGGCTGTTTAAATATAGAGTTATAATTCCCGGGCCTAGATGAGGGTGGAACACTGCAACTTATCAATGGGCTAATATTTTCATTGATGGGCTTGGGTCTTTTAGGGCATGGTCTGAAAATTTACGTAAATTGGACCGGTTCAAAAAATGCTAAAACAACTTTTTATGTTGGGCTGCATGGCCCAAGTCCAGCTTCTCGGCCCGCTTCTCTCCGCTATAGCCGACAGACAAGTCCAGTCACAACCATTTAAGTCGGTACGGGCCTGCTTCAAACATAGCATAATGTGTCTTGTCTCCATACAAACCCTCTTATTTATCATGGTCTGGAAACCCTAAATTGATTTTCTGTTCCCTTACTTCAAAGTCCGACGAATAACACAATTCATATAGCAACTATGGCGTCTCAAGGTCAATCTTTTAATCAAGTTCCTCAGGTAATTGATTATATTCGTATTTTTCATTTCATCTTGTCGCAATCGTACTTATCGTGAACAGCCTCTTATAGTTTCGAAAATTCAATATTTTTAGTAATCGGTATGTTAAATTTTTTATAAAAATCTGTTCTTGCGGTTTTCACGGCTGTTTTTGTAGTTTGTGAAGTAATCTGCTTACGTGTTTCATTTGGGATTTTTGCTTTTACTAGTGAAGAAGTCAATTTTTTTTTTTTTCTTCTTTAGATTGTGTTCTTTGGTTATGTCTGTGGGATGCAGGTTGTTTAGTCAGTTTTCTCATCAATCATATGCTGCTTGCGCTACTGAATATTTAATTTTGCACTTTACCTTATGATTTTTATTCGAACATGGTAGCATGTGATTGGAGGGAACACTGACGAAAGATTGGGACGTGTCATCTGCATTTCTGATTTTATGTAATTGGATAGCAAGTAAAATTGGCGAGGTACTTATGTTCTGTGTTGTAACGCAGGTAGAAACCGGTATGTTTATGGTTCATCAGACAGTTGGCAGCGTTTTGTGCTGCAAATGTGGTATTCCCATGGCACCTAATGCTGCCAACATGTGCGTGAAGTGCCTCCGATCTGAAGTAGACATTACCGAGGGCTTACAGAAGCATGTGATAATCTTGCATTGTCCTGAGTGTGATAGCTATTTGCAACCTCCTCGAACATGGATTAAAGCACAATTGGAATCGAAAGAGTTGTTGACGTTTTGTGTAAAGAGGTTAAAAAATTTGAATAAAGTGAGGCTAGTACATGCTGAGTTCATTTGGACAGAACCGCATTCAAAAAGGATTAAGGTTCGGTTGAGGGTTCAGAAGGAGGTTCTTAACGGAGCAGTACTCGAACAGGCTTATGTTGTGGAGTATGTTCAACAGGAGCACATGTGTGATTCTTGTACTAGGGTACAGGCCAACCCTGATCAATGGGTGGCTGCTGTGCAGCTTCGGCAGCATGTGTCTCACAGGAGAACCTTCTTCTATCTCGAGCAGTTGATATTGAAGCATGATGCTGCTGCACAGGCCATAAAGATCAAGCAGATGGATCAGGGTATTGATTTCTTTTTTGCGAACCGTAGCCATGCTGTAAAGTTTGTGGAGTTTATTGGTAAAGTTGCTCCAGTGAGGAGTCGCCATGATAAGCAGCTTGTCTCTCATGACCCTAAGAACAACAACTATAACTACAAATACACATTCTCGGTTGAGATTTCTCCCATTTGCCGCGAGGACCTCATCTGTCTACCACCAAGAGTAGCGGTTAGTTTAGGGAATCTTGGTCCTATTGTGATATGCACAAAAGTCACAAACAGCATAGCATTGTTGGATCCATTTACTCTGAGGCACTGTTTCTTAGATGCCGACCAATATTGGAGGTCATCTTTCAAGTCTCTTCTTACAAGTAGGCAGCTCGTTGAGTATATTGTTCTGGATGTGGAAGTTGTTTCTTCTGAAGTCAAGATTGGTGGGTCAAAGTACATCTTAGCTGATGCCCAAGTGGCTCGTGTCTCAGATTTTGGAAAGAATGATACAATCTTCTCCGTTAGAACTCATCTTGGTCACCTTTTAAACCCTGGGGACTATGCTCTTGGTTATGATTTGTATGGGGCTAATACCAACGACATGGAGCTTGATAAATACAAAGGTCTTGTTCTTCCTGAGGTGATTTTGATAAAGAAGAGCTATGAGGAGAAACGCCAAAAGAAACGTGGGAAGCCTCGATCTTGGAAACTCAAGTCTCTTAATATGGAAGTTGATGACACCCGCAATAGGGTTGATGAAGAGAAGAGGAATTCTGAGTACGAGGAGTTTTTACGGGATCTGGAGGAAAATCCAGAGTTAAGGTTCAATATGTCATTGTACCGGAACAAAGACTACCAGCCATCGGAAATTGCTTCAACTGTGGATGGGGATGTACCATCTGTTCCTTTGGAAGAGTTGCTAGCTGATCTTGAGTTGAGTGAGGAGGAAGATGACGATGACGACGATGACATGAGGGAATGATTAGAGAGGATGTTTTATTTTTCTGATCACAATTTTGTCACTTGCTGTTTGTTTCAGTGTTCAATATATTATGTGATTGCACTTAGCAGTCTTACTTTGCAATCCTCTGATTATGCCGTAACATTTGCATAATTGGTGTTGTACGAGTGCACAGCTTACGGTTGATGGTACAACAAAAAATTGACATGAGTTTTAGTATTTAGTTTGTTACATGACATGCCCTTCAAGTTGTGGAAATGAAAAGTTTATGGTTGATAATGTGTTTCATAACATAGTCCTTAGAAGAGCATAGATATTAGGATTCAATTTTGGAGAAACAACTGGGCTTAACGAATTTTGATATTCACATAATTAAGGAATAAGCAATTAAAGCAAAACCATTAGTCCATGTTATTACAAATTACAAGTAGTTAGAAAGTAGAAATAAAGTCAGATGTTGCTTGCTGGAACTATGTAGTCTGCAGACATCCTCAAACGCACGTTTTGATGTTTATGTTGAATTAACGGATCTCGGGGCTTGATGTTTATGAGATGCAGCGAGGAATATCTGTTGGATAGAAGAAAAGAATCACAACAGGTCTACTATATACAGCTAACTTCTTGATGATGCTTTGGGGCTACTTCTTAATTATTTTTCCCCGATAAAGGGGAAACGATTGTTGATCCTACAAAGACATTGTTCTTGGATAAGATATGAACTGGACTCGACAGTTTCACTACATTTCAAATAGCGAAATGCTTGCAGCAAGTTGCACATTCTAGCCGATGCCACAACACTAATGTTACTACGACAAGCTGCATAGGAAACATCTAATCTTTTTATTGATATTATTCTTTTATCGAAAGGCTTAATATATGTTATAAAGGGAATATATGTTTATATACATATATACATCCATATATATTGATAAATTGAGTTTAAATGGGCTTAATTGAGTTAAACTTGAATTTATTAGATATCATTTTGAGTTGAGTTTAAGTTTAAATTCTAAGCTCTGTAGAATCCAAATCAAGTTCAAAATCAAACTTAATAATATGTTGTCTCAACTTATAAGCATAAACATTCATCATTGCGGTTGTGAGGAGAAACACAAACCCACGTACTCTTGATTTTTCTCTTTTCATTTCTGAGTAGGAGCCATGGGCCCATCTTCACTTTGTGCTTTTTAGCCATCATATTGTTGGATGCTCAGTAATGAATAGCAGGCCCTTTTCATTTTATACTGGGGGCTACAGGCAAAGAAGTCGATCTTCTTCGCTCCATTTTCCATCTTTCAAGGGGCCTTCGTATTTTTTAGCTGATATATGAGCACGAGTTGGAGCTTAAAAAACGCTATTCGTCAACTCCCACTTGCTTTCCAAAACTCGTAACTCTTGATCTGCGATCTTGCCATACATATGAATGGGGTTATTTCATGTTCTGATCAAGTTCAAATTACTGGATGCCTATATGAGCATATATTAATGATCAAAGTCTAGTTGGAGGCCTATTGTGCTTAGACTCAATTTGTAAAGCTATAAGTGAGAGAAAGAAGAGTGAAGGAGAGAGTCTCTTACTTGGAGGTCTTATCCCATATTTATAGTAGGTGAGAATAAGCTATACCTAAACTAGGCTCATGGAATTGGGCTTATGCCTCTAACCTATTAATTCTAGCCTTCGGCCCATTTATATAAAGATACCTATCAACAGTTTCTCCTCGTTCTCTTTCGTGATAAGTTTAACAAAAAAGTACCTAAAAAAGCTGATTTTAGAGAAGTTTTAGAAAAGTTTGTGATCAAGAGTCTAATGAGACAAAGATGATTCAAGGGCTTGAAGAGGTGAAGGTAAGGAGGTCGGAGTAGTTGAAAATGTCAGTAAGCTTGAAAAGGTGAAAGCCTAAAGGGGTGAAGGCTTGAGGTCGGAGTATTATAGGACATTAGGCTTATTTACTCATCATTCGTAGGCGGTATTGGTTTAGAGTATTTTACCCGTTATTGTTTAATGGCTTAAAATTTTTACGTAGTTCGTCGTCTATTCATTAGACTTATAACAATATGCTTATCGCCAATTGATAACTTAAAACTTCTAAGTGGTTCGTCATCTATTTATTAGATTTAGAACGATACATTCATTATCAATTGATGACTTAGAGCTTTCTGAATAGCTTGTTGTCCTTTATTAAGACTCGTAGCATCATGTTTGTTGCCAATTGATGGCTTAAGGCTTTTCAAACAACTCATCATCCTTTCTTAGAACTGATAGCATTATGCCCATTACAAATTGACGGCTTAAGGCTTCACAAATAGCTCATCATCCTTTGCAAGGATTTATATCTACTATGCATGTCACTCTTAAAAGAGTTTAAGGTAGTATTTAGTTATGTAATTTTTATGGCATTAAACTAGATAAAAAATTTTGTTTTATATTTGGTTTATAACTTTATTTAGTAACTGAACAAAATATTTAAATTTTATTCCATTTACACCATAATATAAAAATGAAATTTATTGGATAAAAACGAAAATATTTTACGTTTTTAAAAATACAGCTTCATGTTATAATATTAAGTTAGTTAATATTATTTTTATTAAATATT
>JAMXBB010000009.1:5458798-5485383 GCA_024138015.1 Lumnitzera littorea | reverse complement strand
ATAAGTGGTATATCGAATATGTATTAGTATATATATATAATATATTTACTAAATCCGTAAAGATGTAAGGTGTATATGTATATATATACATATATATATATATGGGAAGAAATTCAAGATGGTTAGTAGAAGAAAAGAAGGATGCGCGGGTGTCATGGTGGAAAGAAGAATATGCAGCTTAAAGGAATTGAAAGCTTTGTTCGAGAAGACGGAAGAAGGGTATACCGCTTATGACGATCTCAAGAGTCTAAAGAGGTATATTTTTCCTCTTCAGATCCCATACCAGTACAAAAAGTCCAACCCGCCCCATAGTAACTATAAGACCAAATGAAGCCATAGGCTGAGGAAATAGAAGAATTGGATCTAGCACGACTGGGAAAGTCGCAGTGGCCAATCTTCATAAGCGAGAGCCTCCCATAAGAGATAAAAGTTCATATTGTCAACTTGCTAAGAAAATATAGAGATGTATTTGCATGGACCTATGACGAGATGCTAGGATTAAACCCTAGTCTCATAGTACATAGATTAAGCATTGCCTTGAGAGTTATGCTTGTAAAGCAAGGACAAAAGGTTTTCTGTCCTAAGATTGAAGTCCAAATTAAGCAAGAAGTTAAGAAATTATTACTAGTTGGATTTATAAGGCCTATCTAACATAGTACTTGGCTTACTAATATTGTTCCCACAAGAAAGAAGAATGGATAGATAAGAGTATGTGTAGACTTTCGGGATTTGAACAAGGCTTGTCCTAAAGATTAGTTTCCTCTACTAAACGTTGATACTCTAATAGACGCGACTGTAGGATATGATTTATTCTCATTTATGGATGGATTCAGTGGTTATAATCAGATTAAGATGGCAATTGGGGACATGGAGTGTACCGCCTTTTGTACATCGATTGAAAATTTTTATTATACCGTCATGCCATTTGGATTTAAGAATGCGGGTGCCACTTATTAAAGGGCAATAACTGCTATATTCCATGATATGATGCATGACTTCACGGAGGATTATGTCATTGATATAGTCATCAAGTCTAAAAGGGTACATGATTATGTAGTTCATCTATAAAAGGTTTTTGAACGATGTTAGCTATACAAGCTTCGCATCAATCCTCTCAAATGTGTTTTTAGAGTGTCCTCGGGGAAGTTTTTGGGGTTTGTCGTCCATCGGATAGGAATTGATGTTGATCCTACGAAAGTGTAAACTATAATTGCAATGTTATCCCCTACCACTTTAAAGGAACTAAAAACTTTTATGGGAAAAGTCTTTTATATCAGAAGGTTTATATCGGCACTTTGGAGATTTCATACCCATTGTACCAACTTTTAAGGGAAGGAATTTCATTTGAATGGGAACAGGTCCATGAGGAGGTAATTCTAAAGATCAAGATGATCTTGAGTTCTCCTCAAATCATGACCATGCTCATCAAGGAATTGCTATTGATTTTATATCTTACTTCTACCGATAAGTCTGTTGGAACCTTATTTGCGCAAGAAGTTGATGGTCGAGAGCGACCTGTATACTATTCGAGTCGAACCTTTCAAGGCAGCGAGGTCAAGTACCTAGCTTGCGAGAAACACTATCTTGCGCTAATATTTGCCATGAAAAAGTTACAGCATTACTTCTTTACGCATAAGATCAATTTGGTAACTCGTTCGGATTCAATCAAGTATTTATTATCACGATTGGCTTTATCAAGATAAGTTGCTAAGTGGCTACTCCTCCTTGGAGAATTCGACATCTCAGTATGATCCCTTAAAACCATCAAGTCACAAGCCTTGGCTGATCTATTAGCACACTTCCTAAATGCCTAAGAGGGCTTGACTATAGGTGTAATACTAGCTGAATTTCATGAAGATACTCTGATGGTCAAGGCAAATGATGAATGGACACTTCAATTTGATGGTTTTGTGGGAAATCAAGGTTAGGGAGTAGGAATCATATTGACATCACTTAAGGATCAAGAGATACCCTTAACATTTAAACTTGATTTTCAATGCACCAATAATGAAGCCAAGTATGAGGCAGTATTACTTGGTTTGTTGTCTGCACGAGGAGTTGGAGTGCATAATTTGTGTATTCGAGGTAATTTAAATTTAATCATTAGATAAGTCACGGGTGAGTTTGGATTGAAGGAACCTACAATTGCGCCTTATAGGGTTTATGGTCAAAAAATTTAATTCTATACAGTACAAGCACACAAGTCGATCGGTGAGTAGGTATGCCAATGCATTGGCTTCGTTAGCATCTAAAATGCAGATTCAAGATGCTAGTGGTAATGTGAATATCTAAGTAGTCAAGAAATTTATCCCGTGTATGGCTTTAAATTTTGTTAACAAGAATGAAGACATGCAAGACGATTGGCACGGTCCATTCATGGAACAGTTAGCACACCCTAATGTGGCTTCTATTTTGGCTTTGAAGAATTTTGTTAAGATCAACGGAATGTTATATTATAAGGGCCTTAAAGGTATTATTTCTCGACGTATTGGTTCTAAGGAAGCTCGTCTCAAGTTAGATAAGTATCATCAGATTTAGTGTGGAGAAGAAGGGTCACCATTATATCGTCGTATTTAGCGTGCAGAATATTATTGGCCATCGATGGCTAAATATGTACTTCAAGTGCAAGTACATTGCTCTAAATGTTCTGAGTTTCCCAATTAGAGTGAGTATAATTTTGTATCTAGCGCTGGAGACTGGAGGTGCCCATACATCAATTACTTGAGGAACAATGTGTTATCGACAAATAGTACGGATGTTAAGCTTGTAAAGCGAAAGGCGAAGAAGTATCTTAAGTACGAAGGCGAGCTCTATAGAGTATTGTTTATGGGAAAACCTCTAAAGTGTATCACTCCTCCTAAAATGGAAACAATTTTGATTGAGGTACATGCTGGAGAGTGTAGGGAGCATCAAGGAGGAAGGAAACTATATTATTATCTACTCGATAGAGGATACTATTGGCCAACAATAGAAGTGGATGCTTTCAACTTCACTAAGAATTGTATTGTTTGTCAATAGTATGGTGATGCCATTTATGCTCCTATGGTTATACTCCATAGCATTACAATTTCTTGGCCTTTTCACACGTGGGCTCTTAACCTTATTGGACCTATCATCCACCATCGAGAAAATGCATCTGGATTTTGGCAAGAACATAATGCTTTACGAAGTGGGTAGAGATAGCTCCTTTAAGAAAGGTTATAGGAGCAACGGTTGCAGGTTTCATCATTTGCCTTTTTCTCTAGTATATGGGATCAGGGTAGTAGTTCCTATAGAAGTCTTGATCTCATCTGCTAGGTTGGCAATCAATGTTGAGCCTAAACTTAACATATTGCGAGTGATGGATCTAGATGCATTAGATGGAAGGCGTGATATCACCAAACATAATCTCATCAATTATCAACATAGGCTTGGAGTGGCATATAACCATCTGGTGAGAAAGAGATCATTCTAACAAGGCGATGTTGTACTTCGTGCAGCCGAGCATGTGTGCCAGGGTACCCCAATGCCTAAGTTTACACCAAAATGGGAAGGACCTTTCATAGTTGAGGAAGTGTACGAAAATGGATATTGCAAACTTAGGAATCCCAACACGGATGCTATTACTGCTCCTATCAATTTTTACTATATCAGAAGGTTTCATTTGTAAAAAGGAAATTATGGTAAATTTAATTGAATGAAACTTATAGCTTGAGTAGTACAAGCTTGTTTTATATGTCTATTCTTACTATTATCTCTTTTGCGTACCTTAGGTTAAAAAAAAATAATAATAACGAAGTATTGATATTTGTAATACTGCTTCTTGGTAAGAGACTTGTCTCCCAAGTGCGTAATGTACATCTACGATATGTATTGTCGACTAGTTAAAGCTTTGACTCCCAAGCGCACCATATGATGTTCTATCGAATAAGACAATGACTTGCATTTGAGTATATGTTAGTGGAGTATGTAAAAATAGTTAAGTAGTGGGTAATACCCCTTTAACTCTTGATGTGATTGTCTAATGGAACTAATATTCCTCGTTTCAATCAATATCTCCATACTATTGGATCATATTTTTGAATCCTTGCTTGCAAACGGAATACACTTCCACTGTATAAGGTTTTCTTGAAAATTTATCAAGTCATAAAGTAAACTATCATGTAAAGTACTATTAAGGAAATGCAATGTTTTCTAAGTGCATAATAATGTAAACTTTTCAAGAGCTTACTAAATCAACAAACAACTCACGCCAATTTACGATGTTCCATGTAAAGGCATGGATCTTAAATAAGCGAGAAGCGAAACTACACATACGAAGCTTAACAAGTCCTTACACTCCATTAAAAAGGGTGGGGGGGGTAGGGGTTATGGGTGGTACAAAGAGAACAAAAGTAATACTATCAATACTCGACACTAGATGCTATAGTAGAATCAAGGTCTATGCTTGCTAGATGCTCCTCTCTCTCAAGTTCTACCTTTGTAAGTTCGGCTTTGAGTAGTTCACCTCTCTCCTTAATGTCTCGATTGCCTAACACTGTTTGATCTTCAGCTGCAATGATTTCTATCTTGTTGAGCTTGAACTTAAAGGCACGTGCTGCAGTGACACTACTAATTAAAAGTTCGAGATTTTCTGTGAATAGTGAGCGCCAAGCCTCATCAAATAGCCTTATAGCTTGCCTAAGTAGGCCCAAGATATGAGTAGTCATATTAGAACCCAAATAGACAGATCCTATCCAAAAATCCCCCTCCATCCTATGTAGGCGCTCCAATGGTGTTAGGAGGTTAGAAAGTATCGTGAAGCCATGAAAGGAGGAAGTATCTTCTGAGCTTGCTACCATCTTAGTTGCTGATCCTTTATCTTCATGTTGTATTGTTCTATTCTCTAAGGGAAGTGATGATGTAGGATCCCTTAGAATAGGCGAAGTTGCATCACTAAAAAGGGTAGGAACGTTGCTAACTACAATAGCATCCATGAAAGTATTAGGAGCAGCATGTATCTCTTTATTACAAAACTCTGCACCCATTAAAGCATTAGTAAACGCTTGGATCACACTTTTCTCTAAGAGTAAAAATTCGCTATCTTCACAATCGTTAATGATATTGAACACATCGGGGATTCTAATATTACCATGAGTGTCTTCATCAACCTGTTTTGTGGATTCTGTTCTATCATTAAATTGTCCTTCTTGGTCATCATCAATGTTTGTCATGGAATTTTTTCTATCGTCATCTGTGTGTTTAAGAGAATCCCCATAATCAACCAACTCAACGTCATCTTCTCCTTCGTCTATAATCTCGATAACGGTAAGCAGATTTTTATCTTGAAGTACCTTTCCCATACCGTAGCGACTTGGAAAAGGACGAGTGATAGGAGGGATACTTTGACTTGAAGAAGTTCCTTTAGGGACGTTACTGCTCACTCCATCCAGATGATGCTTTATTACTTTTTGTTTAGTAGAAGTGACATCCTTCTCCTTTCCCTTTTGCTTCTGTGATATCCACAAAATTGAGAAAACTAAGAAGAATAAGTTTCAAGAAAATATTAGTGTATAAAAAAGGAGGAAAGAGGGTGTAATGATAATACGACCTTATGAATGCAGCTACGCTTAGGTTGTTTGATGATCAATGGGGGAGAGGGTGAGTGCCCTTTGAGATTTACTTCGGGGATCATCAGACGACTTCACATTATTAGATGATTTTGGGTCTTCTTTGAGTCGAAAGTGAAATTTATATCTCTGGATGACTATTTTAGGAAAATCCCCTTCAACTATCTCCAAGACATACTTCTTAAACCCATCCAAGCAATTCTTCCAATATGTGAGCTAGCTACTCGAAACAACCCTAGAATGACTCATAGAAGGAAAGAATAATTGCTTGATCTTCCCATGAATGTTCTTCTGACTCTTAAGTTTGAACGTCTTACAACACTCATCAAAACTTTGGTTAGTAACCAAATCATGAGGTACTCTTTGATCAAACCTCAATTATCGAGCAACCCGATCAGGTGATTATTTCATGACACTATACTCAAGGAAGCAATTAGAAACATTGGCCCAATCATGAAGTGACGGAAGATCCCTAGGTGTACTCCATAAGATAAACTCTACCTCAACATCAGAAAGCTCATCATGAAGCTCTATAAAGTTTACCAAGTCCTTGGAACTAGAAGGGTAGATTTCTGAGTACCATTCATATTCATGCAATTCCTTTGTATATGGACGAAAGCTGAACTCATGATAGGTATCAATGACATTCTTCAAAGTACTTAGGAGTTTTCTATTGACTTATCCCCAAGCCTAAGGCCTAATGGCATTTGAATGTGTAAGCGGGAGACCAAAATATCTCTTATAACGCTAAAAAAAGAATATATGAAGAAACACCAAGTCTACGTACGACATTACAATGTATTTTCCTTGTGAGCGTATCAAAGTTTCATGAAAGATGTCCAATCACCTATACAAGGAACTCAAGTAGAAAGGCCCCAAAGCAAAACGTTCCCTTCGTACGATACGAATAGCCAAGTGGAAGAGTCGAGGACTAATGCCTTTCGGGGTCCTTGGGAACAAATAATGACAACCAACAAGCAATGAAAGCTTTTAACTCGTACCTGAAATGTAAGATAAGACAGATTAGGTTAGGGTTATAAAGTAAATGTTAATAGGAAAAAGGGTAAACAATGACTATGTTACGTCAAAATGTAAGAACTTATTTACATTGATATCGAGGCCCCATCTTATCACCCTTGTGTGGCCTAAAGAAATGCTTGATCCACGTACTAAGTGTACCATGCCTACGAGTATCTAGAGCTTCTCTTTTGTCTACTTTTAATATTTCAATCAGTGGTTGATCGTCTTCTGAGATTGAAGTTATGGTGATGTCGGTTAATCCAAGATTAGAAAGCCTTAAAAGGACTGCAACATCCTCTAGTGTTGGAGTGATCTCACCTTACGCTTTCACAAAGGTATATGAGTGAGTGCTCTAATGGGACATGATAGCTCGCTAAGTTTCCTATTCCTTACGAGCAGCGAGCGATGTAAAGTTAAACGAGAACACACCTATATGGGGTAATACACCCCCGCTTTTTCCAAAACTAATGTGTGTGCAGGATTCTTGAAAATCTACATTACCCAAGATAACCAACCATTCACTATGTGCTTTGGGCCATCAAAACTACTATCTGAGAGAGGGATTTCTTTCTTCTCATTTCTAAAATGCAGCATAAAATCTACTTCTATCTCAACCTTCTTGTATACTAGAGGTTTTTGTCTTATGAAACGTAACTTGTCATCCTTAGGTGGATGTAGATGTTTATCCCGCTTCTTTATATCTCACTAGAAGAAGTCACCTTTAGTAATTGGGTCTACCAATTTCTCTTGAGGTAAAGGGGTTGCCGGGATGTGATTCTTAGAATATGTCAAAATTTCATTGTTCTTATCAATATTGTTGTTATGAGAATGACTTTTGTCAGATTCTTTACCTACGTCGATGATCTCTAAAAGCAGCAATGACGTCTATATGAAAGAAAGTGAGCACCTGTAAACAAAGGGAAGCAAGGGAGTTAGTAGAAGTAAGGTGCATTAGAAAAATATGACATTCAATTACGAAAACTAGAGGTGACACATACGCATAGGGATTCTTCCAATACGTGATGACAATACGCAATTCACACATGAGATTAGTGATACTACACCTAGCTTACATGTTTATGATGATGTTTAAATGATGTTTTCCAACACGTGTTTGTATTAGAAGACTAACGTTCAACTCGTGTAATGGGACCTCATATTGCGTTTAGTGCTCACATCATGTCTAACGTTGTGTTCAAGAGTTATATGGTTTTCAAGACTCATGCCATGGTCTAGCCTCGCGTTGAGTTCATGCCTTGCATTACGTTTAAGCCTTGTATCTAGCTCAGGCCTCATGATATATCATGTTCAACACTTGTGATATATTTAAGATTCATTCCATATTCAAAGCTTATGTTACATTCATTGATTCAGCCTTAATGTTCAAAACTTGTGATCATGGCTTATGCTCACTTGCATTTAACCTTAATGTTCAAGACTCATATTCACTATGATGTTCAAGGTTTAGATGCGACCCTCATGTTTACTCATGATCAAGCTTCATGTATCAAAGCTTATGTTCGATGCACATGACGAGGCTCATATTTAGCTTAAATACCAAAAGTGCTACACAAGTTGCACACTCAACTTACGTGTATTCATATAAAAGTTTAAAAGTGCTCATGTTAGAAGCGTACACATGCTCGTGCTAAAGAGACTATACTGAATTGAAGTGTTCAATCCTCATGTGTTCAAGCATAAGATCTATGTTACGTTTAGCTTGCGAACTCGCCCCTTACTCTTATGCGCTAATGTTTAAGGCTTATGTTCAAATTCACATTTTATGGTTATGTGGAGGCCTCATAGTTCTTTTACATGATTAGTCCATGAGTGTTTGTATTGAGGAGCAGTGAAGTTCTTTTTACATATTACCTCACAAGTGCTTATGTTGAAGAGGGATTATGTTTAACTCAAGTGTGTTACTCTCATATGCTCATGTCTAAGACTTGTGTTCAAATTGTATGAGCTTAGCTTACGCTTGACTCTCATGTATGCATGCCCCTATGATTTGAAACTCACGTTTAATTCATGTTACGAGTTGCAGTTAGCTAGATGGAGATTACAAAAGGAGGCCACATATGACCTATGTGTTATACCTCTTTGCTATCACCTATTGATGAAGATCGGCACTTAAGCTACTACCGCAAACTCCTAACCTTTGGTTGGCAAATAGTCACAGTCCGGGCAGTAAAAAGTCTATCCTCTTTAAACCGTACTAATTTGCTGACTGTTGTTAGTTTGAGATGTGGTCCTCAAGTTGCGATCGCAGACTTTTGGCCTTCAACTACAAGTGGCTACAATTTAGGCGATGAAGAAATCTTCTTTAAACCAATTCTTAAATGTTGATTAAACTATCTACAAAGCATGGACAATGAGGAGATGTTAGTTTCAAAATTTAAAGAAAAAGAGAAGGAGAAGGATGTTATAATTTATCCAAAGACACATTAAAGCATGAGTAAAATTATAAGAATAAAGGCATCAAGTAGTGAAAACTATCTCATTATTCATCACATGAAGAAGAAATATTGCAGCCAAAGAAAATGCATAAGTTCAAGCTATATACAAGATTCCCAACATCTCGGATCAAGCAAATAAGTGGCTATTGAAATAGTGAAATAAAAAAAGGGGGAAATATTATGAAGTGAAGGGCTACACTACTATGGAAAAACTAATTCGGTCATGTCATGTTGAAAGAAATATTATGGCATACCTTCAAATCAAACACTTAGGGCAAATCAAGATAGTAGGTAAATATAAAGATCGAAACTCATACAGTTATTAGTAGAGTTTATTCTATTATAGATAAATATCAAGAGTATAAATGCATTAAGTGATGGGATATTTTTATGCTTAGGAACGAGGTTCCAAGTAATTCACATATATCACATTTGCCTTATTATATCATTAAAGAGAAAATCGAAGGCATGAAACTGGAATTTATTGCACCAGCAATGGTTAAGTTCAATGCCAATTCCCTTACACAAATGAGACACCTACAAGTGTATGGTACATAATGCACTCCTTTCCCATTGCTTCCACTCCATAAACATGATAATGGAAAGCTTGTTAGACTCTATTTGAACAATAGCTGCATTAGACCTTTGGAAGATGATTTGAAGACTTTTAGCAATTTCAAGTTCATTAATTTCAGTTACTGTGCCTCCCTTAGAAAGACCCCTAATGTATCATCACTTCCTCATCTTGAGAGCTTAGATGTTGAAGAATGTAAGGAGTTAGTTGAGGTTCATTAGTCCCTTGGATTACTTGAAAAGCTGGTCTACTTGAACTTCTTAAATTGTTGTAAGTCTCTACTTAAGGATAATTGTACACTAAAGACTATAGCCACCAAATGAGCTTTTAGGGATATCACAGGTTAGATACTTCCTTATTATCGAAGAAGGTTGGAAAAACTGAGTTGACTCTCGAGATGTATTGATTGGTTAAAACCTTTGTAGTTAATAGAAGGGCCTATGCATTGTTAAAATACATTTTCTTATATAAGGTAGAAAATTGTATAAAATGGAGCAAATAACCTATTGTAGAGAATTGGGTTTTGGGCAAAATTGAGGATTGAAGCATGCGCATAACATATGGATGGAAATTTAATTGGTATAATGATTTGACAGGAACTTCGCTTATTGTGAAAAAGCTTGAGTGTTAACTGTTGATGACATGATTAAGTGGGAATGGTATATAGGTTTTATCCATTATGAAAAAGGATACCAACCAAATTGCCCATCAAGGGGTGAAAAGTTCTCTTTGAATAAATTTTTTTTTTTAATCTTTTTGATAGTGCAGTTATTAACCAAGTGGATACAAAAGACCAGATGTTAATTTACCAGCAAGAGAGATAGTTCCCTTGAAAGCTTGGTCTAAGGATGTGATCATGCATTATTGTTAAGTTCTTGATAGGCTCTTTGGAAAACCTTAAAGGAGCATGGATTCGGAATGCAACTGAAGTTTCTTTTTCTTGAATGTATAATTTGCAAATGCAACTTAGCCTATGTGACATGTGTTTTACGTAACATACATCCAGATGTGTTGCCTAATCCAATAGGATTTAGTTACACAATGTAACTAATGGTGTAATGGCCTTTTACCTAGATGTATCATATACAACAGGAATGTAACCTGGGCTATTGGGCTCTTAATAGGTGCTTTTTCGTACCTTATTTTGCATTAAGGTAAATTAAGCTATTTGCTAACATAGCACTACAGTTTGAAGTTTCAAAAAGATAAAAAAGAGAGAGAGAGTCAAGACCTAACACATAGCATTATATGTTGAGTTGACCTTACCAAATAGTAGGTTGCGTGTTAAAAATGGAAGCTCAAGCAGTAGCTGCAACTTTAAACACACTACACCTAAGCAAAACAGTTATAGTCCCAAATCAAAGCATCATACCCAAGCAATAGTTAATGGATCCATAGTTGTGTGTGAAACAAAAATCATCTGAGCTTCCCATACAAACCTAAGTTAGCATTTACATAAACTGACCTGCTGATGTTCATCCAAGAATAACTTAAATAACATCTGAGCTTCCCATACAAACCTAAGTTAGCATTTGCATAAACTGACCTACTGATGTTCATCCAAGAATAACTTAAATAAGATTTGTTTAGTGCTCAACAACAACCAAAGGGAACTAGGCCAATAGTTACAGCACCGAAATTCCATGAACATAATTTGAGTAGCTTACTACATGACCCAAGAACTTAAGCTTCTCCATAATAGTAGGTCTAAGCCACTCTAGTGAACAATTAGTCTAAGAGTAATAGCTACATTTTTGTAGTTGCAGTTGGACCAAAAAAAAAAAAAAAGCAATAGCATACAACTATTTGAACTCTGATTCATTATTCCCATTCTTCTTGAACTGAATAGGTTGTGGAGTGAAGATGAGCTGAGCTGCCTACTTCCAGGCATGAGAAGATTGAGTTGTAAGCCACTAGGTTCAATGAAGGAGCCTATATTCAAGCAGCAAATTAAAGACAGTAGTAGTTAGAGTAAACTTAGATTAAGTAAGGTGTGAAGAAGAACTACAGTTATAAGGAGGCACAATGGTTGGCAAGTGGTAGCTGAAACCTAATCACTCCTTTTGTAAGCTGAAGGTATGAGCACAAGTTGGAAATATCGGCAGTGAATGGGCTGTTTTGAAGCCCTTTTTTTTTTTTTTTAGATGGCTAATGGATGATAGACATAAGGTTACTTTACATGGACAATAGGCTTTTGTTTTTAGTAGATCTCATTAGTAGGCTATTAAATGTAAGCCCTTGAATTATGCATTCCATAAGGATACTTTCTTGAAATATTTTTGAAGAATTTCTCTAAATAGAGATTTGGAATTTCATTTAGTTTCTGGGGCATTACCCCTAAAACCCTGCAAGAGACGTTGTCCCCTTGATCCCTACTTACTAACCGGCTAGTGGGATCGCCGTGCTTATCAGTCATAGCGTGATAAATAAAATCTGGTTTATATAAATCTTTTACATAATATGTGAAGATCTTAAAAGAAGAATGCCCTTATATGAGGAGAAGATTAAGATAACATTTGATACATGGAGTCAACCTAACAAGATTACTAATGTGAGCTTAGCGTATAAATTCAAATTAAGGGAGTCAATAAGTCATATGGATCAAATCGAATAGACAAACCAGCTCAAGAAGAGACAGCTTAAAAAAGACTTATTTCAGAATGTTGCCTTGAGGGCAACATATAATGTAACTTAACTAAAGCTTGACATATGATTAAGAGGTGTTGTGGACTCATGCATTAAGATAATTTTCAAATTAATTTGGCAGTGACGTAACTATTTAATAGCACGTACGCATTTGAGTCATCTAAAAGGCTCACTCAATGTCCAAACCCTTTCGACTTCGTTCGAAGGATTTTGGTTAGGGGCTAAAATGTAAAAGACCAAATTTAATATTAGGCTTTAAGCCCATTAATCAAATAGATTTGACTCATCGGGCTAAGGTGACAGGGCCCGAGGAGTTGAGCTCATAAATTATTGGGATGATCAAGAGAGACTTAATATGGTAGGCTTGGAGTAAAACCCATTGAATCAATCCATCCGATTCAACCTTTCTTAGTTTTGCTCGTACTAGAATAATAAATAAAGCTTTTACTTGGGCTTAAACCCATGAAAATAGCCCACTTAAGTTCCATTAATAAGGGGCTTCAATCTCAACCATTGATGATCGTTATGATCTAATGGATGTGATTAATTACCCTTTCCTATAAATACCCTACTCACATCCTCATTTGAAGAGGAGAAAAACCCCCCATTAACATCGTCACTTCATCGGAACTTTGCCTCAATGATCGAACACTTAAACACTGCAAGAACATCACCTTGTTCTTCATTAATCTTGGAGTTTAATGTCGTCGTGCCCCTCCACCTGTCACCATATGTGGTAGAGCTTCACTAAGATTACCATACGTGGTAGAGTTTTACTAAGATCACCTACTCTTCCTCCCTACGCTTCTTTTCTGATTATCTTGTACGAGTCACTCAAATCATTTCCTTGATCACGTATAGCGTAACTTTATATGTGGTACACACATGACATTTACATCTATACCCAATACCTCTACAAGAGATTATTTAGTTTATTTGAAATTTTAAATGTAAATACTACTTATATATTTAGATTTTGTAACTTTAATAAGTTTGAATTTTAAGTTTATACTAATTGATTTTATCATTTGGTAGGGGATACCGATTCTTTATGATTTTAAGGAACTTTGGGATTTTGGATATTTATAATTATTTATATTTTATAATATATTAATTAATTAGTGATTTAGAAATTCTAGTGATAAATTATTTAGAGTCTTGTAATTTTTGACTTATAAAGTAATTTTCGTATCATAAGCATATACATGATACGAAAATTATAAGTATTCCTACTAAGCTCCTTATAAGGTCCTGTCACCACTTATCTAGGGTAATATGGAAAGACGTGGAAGTGAAATATAAAGTAATTCTAGTAAATATTAGAAATAGGTAATGTGGTGGTTGGTAGGGTAAAATTGGTTACTAGAAATGTATTATAATAATTAATTTTTATGATATTGATAAATTTATCCTTATTAAAATAATAAGTAGTTAATATTAAATTTTGTTTTCTAGCTATTTATTATTAGATTGAGGATTAAATAATAATTTTAGAAGATGATGGTTTTTTAAGGGTCTTTTGATTTAAATAATATGGATGAACATATCTTTAAATTCTAAAAAATAATCTTACACTAAATTCATAAATTATAATACTGAATTTTATAATAATTTATGTTATGAATAATTAATTTTTAAATTTTTTAAAACATTTTCAATCACAAAAATTCTTGTCTAATTCTTCTTCACATCGATAGTTTTCTATATATAATTTCCAAATCACATTAGATTTTCTATTACTAGGCAAAGGAGCAGGACATTACCTATGGCCGTTTAGTGGTCCTCTAAAGTCTAATTTAGAAGCTGATTGTGTTGTAAACTTTAATAGGATGTCCAGTCCAAATAAACGGGAGTACTTTCAGTGCATCCGGGGAAAAACGCTATCAATCCAACTAAAAAAGATATTTCCATTTGGAAGCAGGGACGATTATAAAATTATACAATCAGGAATGCCGAATGCGATTTGGATCCAAATGCCATGTATTAAGCTTAACAACTCATTAGTTAAGCATGCGATTTGGATCCAAATGCCATGTATTAAGCTTAACAACTCATTAGTTAAGCCCATTTTCATATTATTATTTGTTTCTAAAATTCTAATAATTAATTTTTCCGAGCTTGGAGTTCCCTCTCAACTCTCCTCTTCTGGATCCGTTCCTGTGTGGAATGAAAAGTTTAGGCGGGATATATGTTATTCCTTTTCTCCTTCATGCACAGGCAACAAGACAAGCAACATCATTTGCATCCACAAATCAACTTCATTTTCATGCAACAAGCAAATTAGGGCTAGGTTCATTTTTATGCAAAAATCAAACCTATTTTTCCCATTAATCAACCTACCATATTCTCGTTAGTAAATAGCAAACATAAGCAGCACGCAATGAGTAACGATCATCGAGTTTGACTCATCTGGAGCCTTTTATATTCCCAATTATTCCTGAAAAGTTTGACACAAGTTAATGAAGCCACCTATTACAAAAAGTATTGGTGTCTTACAATCGCGTTCTGATCATAGGAACGATCTATAGTAAATTACTTATATTTCTATGCTGCTATTATTTTTTTTTTTTTTCAGTTTTCCGTGTTCTTTGGTTCAAGTACTTCCTTCAGCGGATTTTAAATTCGTTTTGGATCTTTTTTACTGTAGCAAGGAGCACGAAAGATGAAACATATAATTTATAGACTAACACAGTAGGGTTTTATCGGTAATTTTCTTTCTTTCTTTCTTGTTTTTTTATTTTACCCAAACAGAGCACTAAATTTACCACTTCACAACATTTAGAAAAATTATATCCAAACTTATACTATGTCGCTAACTATTAAGATTAGTATATGTTGACTCTAGAATTTTATTGATAGAGTGAGATGAGAGAAGTTGGGTCCTGAGGTGTCCGGGTGGGGACTTGCAAAACAGATCTCAGCAAGGGGCACTGAGACGATGTTTGCTGTGATCATTCTGGTTTTTAAGTCAGAGAGTGTGTGTGGGGAAAATGAAGTAAGTTTGCTAGAGTGTGAGAGAGCTCGAGAATGAGTAAGTGTGTGAAAAGGTAGTTTATTACTAGTATGATGCCTCTATTTATAATGGTAAGCCAGATAAAATATGGAGACCATATTCCCATGATGGAGAAGAGATGCGCCCACAAGGTATAGGGAGTGGGCGTGATGGCAATCATGGCCTGAGAACCCGGAGGTCATACAGTTTACTAAGTCAAGTAGTCTTATCCATTATTGTCCTTTATCTGCCCATAGCCCTTTGTTCTTAGCAAGAACTTATGCTGTAGGACAGGTCGGCCTTGCTCTCTAAGACAACCGTATGAGCATAACGAGGATGGCCTTGAGAGAAGAGTTCGACCTTGGGGCAGTACCATAGAAGACAAAACACATTTTCCATTTCCGTGTGCTCCTTCGGCGGTGAATTGCACACCGAGGAGGAATTGAAACTAAATTCACACTTTCAAGGAGACAAACAGAGCAACAATCACCAGTTGATAGCACACGTGAATCAAAGGAGCTGTAACCGAATCGAGAACACACAACTTTTGGTTTTCTTTCTCTTCCCATGGCTAAATTGAATCCAAGAAGTGGAGACCACCCTGTATCTACTTTTTCCACTTTCGTTTGACAATAGTAAGGTATGATTTGGTTGTCATGATGCAACACTAGATACAATCTTTAGTCCATTAGCTTACATATTGGTTGAAACCAATAGTTAAAAGCTAAAAAGTTTTATAAAAATTTATTTAATAAATATATCTTTAAAATTCTAAAAATAATCTTATACCAAGTTTACAAATCATAATACTGAACTTTGTAATAATTTATGTTATGAATAATTAATTTTTAAATTTTTAAAATTTGTTCAATCACAAAAATTCATATCCAATATTGCATACATAATACAAGATATAATAAGGACTTCTTATGAAAAGCAGATCACAGTTATAGTTTTCTATATATAAGTTCCATAATCATATTAGATTTTCAATTAACAGGGAAGGGAGCAGGACTTTTCCTTTTGATTTCATGAATGGCTGTTTAGCGGTCCTCTAAAGTCTAATCTTGAAGCTGATTGTCTAATAAACTTGTAGTGCATCCATGGATAAACTATACCCCGTCGCAATCAATCCAACGAAAGAAAATATTTCCAATTGGAGGCAGGGACGATCATAAAATTATACAATCAAGAATGCGATTTGGAGCCAAATACCATGTAATAAGCTTTAACCACTTAGTTAAGCCCATTTACATATTATTATTAGTTTCTAAAATATAAATATAACACCTATTTTATCCTCTCTTTTTTTAAGAAAAAAAGGATCCACCCTTTCCAAAAGGGAAAGCTAAGGCGGATCCTTTTCCTTGAAAAATGCTTAGAATTTGAACACCGTCAAATTTCAAAAGAGGAGGGATACATGTTTCTCTTCCGTTTTTCTTTTTTTTTTTTTTGGGTTCTCCCTCAGGCACCAACAGCAAGACACAAGCAACATCATTTGCATCCACAAATCAAGTTCATTTTCATGCAACGAGCAAATTAGAGCTAGGTTCATTTTTTTGCAAAAATCAAACTTATTATTCCCATTCATCAACCTACCGTGTTCTCATTATTAAATAGCAAACATAAGCAGCACGTGATAAGTAACAATCATTAAGTTTCACTCACCTGTAGCCTTTTTATATTCGTAATTATTCTTGAAATGTTTAACAAAAATTAATGAAGTCACCTATATCACAGAAAGTATTGGTGTGAATTGCGATCGCATTCTGATCATAGGAACAATCTATAGTAAATTAATTCTATTTCTATGCTGCTATCTCTTTTTTTTTTTTTTTTAATTTTCAGTTTTCTGTGTCGTTTTGTTCAAGTACTTCCTTTAGTGGATTTTAAATTCCTTTTGCACCTTTTTACTGTAGCAATGAACGTGAAAGATTCAGAGATGAAAAATATAATTTATAGACTAACATAGTAGGGTTTTATCGGTTCATATTAGAATTATAAAGTTGCTGAGTTTAATAGGACATAAAATCTCAAAATTTTCTAAGGGCAATGCATAGAAGACAAAAAGCGGAGGAGTAAGTTCGTCAGGATTGCCTTTACAATATGATGATTTTTGGAGATGAGTTCAGTGGTCAGGGACTCAGGGATGTTTCTCTGTTTTCGGTGAGTCTCGACCGCTTCGACTCCTTTTTCTTCTCTTCGGAACGGAAGCCGGTTATTGCTTCAATGGAAAAAATGCAATTAAAGATGATATATAATTTATGTCATGTTATTATATGACGAATATTATATAGTATTAAGTTTGATATTCTAACGTCCTAAGTCAAATTAGTGAATAAATAAGTTGACAAACACTAATGAATCCATTTCAATTACTGACCAAAAGTTTCAAGTTTGTGTTGATAAAATATTCGCAACAATGATCTTAAAAATTAGTATCATAATCTCTTATAATCTATATGAGATACTTAATTATGAGGTCTTATAATCTTCATCCTTCTCTCTTAAACATGTAACATCTTTGTTGTGAGACTTTACAATTGAGTCCGGATTTTTCCCTCTTTTCAACGTATGATTTGAATTACCCACTATCTATAGGTCATTTTGGAAGCATATAAAAAGTTGCACCTTAATAACACTCCTTACCTTCCTTAGATCTCTTCTTTAAATTGGAGCTAGACTCGAATTATGCACCTCTTCTTTAAGTTGTAACGCCCCAAAACCCGAAGGCGCCACAACCTGCCAGCTACATGTCTCTACCTATCAAGAACATGTTAAGGCTCTAAAACTAACTATAATTTCTAAAATCAATTATAATAACTGCTTAATAAGTACGAAACAACAAATCTCCAAATATTCAAATGACTCATAGGTGAGTCACTTTAGCCCCAAATATATTAAATAACTAAATCTTAATCTTCTATAACATACTGAGCCAACTACCTCTCTTCCCCGACCCAATGATAGCAATTTCTATAATTGCAAGTTTATCGATTTGACTTACAGCTGAAAAAAAAATAGAAGAGTGAGCCGAAACCTAGTACGGATGCACAAGCACATATGAATGTCAAGTTCAAAAGATATACATGTGTATAATGCAACTGTAATAGAATATAAGCAAACATCAAGTTGATTATCTTTAATTTACACTAATAATTAATAAAGAGGTACTCATGACCCTGCTACACTTAGTCTTTATCCACATACATAGGTAGATATAATTATATGTTTTCTTTGAAATTCTTTATGTCTAGAGCTAGAGTCTAAAAACTATAAACCTAATATTCTAGTTGCATCATTCTATATACAAGTTCACTAGGGAATCTTCACATATGATCAGCAGTTGTTCCTCTAAAGAACTGCCACTACGAGCTTCTAGAATGAGCGAGTCGAGCAAAACCAACAAACTAAATTAATTAGGCCAAATATAAATTTAATACTAATTCCTATCAAACATAAGCAATAAGTAACACCACGTACCTGAAATCGCTCCAAAATTGAACACAAGTCTCTAATCTCAAAACTCAGACCTTGATAAGAGATACCGAACACCATGAATTTAAAAGAGAACAAGTCCTACCTAGGAATTATATAAGAGCTTATGATCTATTCCATTAAGGTTTCGAAAGAAATCGTTGAGTCAAATAATAATAACATAATATGATTAAACTAAAAAGATGATATATATATATATATATATATATATATAAGATCACTTTTATAGAAACTCGTAAAGTACATAAAATATATATAACATATTTATATATATAAAAGAAAGTATAAAATGATACATAATTAGAGTATTGAATAATATAGATTATCGTACCAATATGATAAATACGTACTTAATTAGAAAATAGTATAATTTGTAAAGACTCGTAAGGAAAATTCAAAACGGATATATTAAGTGTAATATAATATACTATATAAGTAAACAGAAACATGCCCTCATATATACAGAAGATAACGACCCCAAGTTAAATATAATAGAAATAGGTCCCAATATATATATATGTGTGTGTGTGTGTACCTATAACTAATGACCCAGAAAAAAAATATTTTTATTAATAACTCTTACATAAATAATACTATATAGCATGAAAAATAAATAATTTAAAAGCAGTAATCGAATACTAACAGTACTTTATCAATACTAACAATATAGATAATAAAAAAATAATAATAATAAAATAATACACGATGGACACAGTACTGAATACGAAATTGAAAAGGCTTACGAAGTACAACTGAGATGGAAACACCGAATAAATGAAACCTATCATAACACAATAGTACATAAAAAAAAAATTATTGTATCTTATACATAAAATATAAAATTTAATGTACTCAAAATATACATGAAATAAAATGTAATATGCTTAATGTATATGGAAAAATAAAGATTTTAAAATAATCAAATCAATACCTTAATTTTATTTTTTAACGATATTAACCTAAATGAGTTTACGATTTAAATCACTAATCTAATTGGGGTGTTTTTAGACATTGAATGGTAAATATATTAATATTATATTATATTATGCTGTTTTAAGTACATTTCCCAGTGTTTGGGAGTATTTATTCTCTTACATAAAGTAAATATTATGTGCAATTGAATAAAGTAACATAATGATACTTATTATTTTATTTATTTTCAAATCTGGTTGAGGGTCCATACTCTGTTCCATTGTTGTTATATTCTTGTAAAAAAAGATTATTGTTGTTCTTTGGTCCTGTTCAAATTATATATAATAGTTGCTTGAAGAGGTCAATAAGATTATCATAGAAATATTAGTTTTATTTAACTTCATTCCCATCGAAGTGGAAGTACTTTCCCAGCTCCCGATTGCGTTTTCATATCCCTTTTTAGCAAACAAGATGACATGCTTATTTATAATAACAAGAAGCTATTATAATACTTTAGATTAAGGTAAGTTTATATAATATAAGACATACTTATTTTAATATAAGTTATGTCAGTAACAAAATAAATTTACTATGCTTTAGAAAATAAAGTGTTTTAGGACAAAAAGGAAAAAAGAGAAAAAAAAAAAGAAAACAAAGTGTTGATCACAATAGCTGCATTGGGTAGAGTATAATGATCTAAACAACTTAATTTTCAATGCTTTGATTGATGTTTATGATCAAAACAATTAAATGCTTTCATTAAATAGTCTAGGGTTGAATCCTCTTTATTGAACTCATTCGATTAATTTTAATTAGAACATTTAACTAATAAAATTAATTATAGTGACAAATCATTGGTTACTAAAGAAATCATGAATAATAAATGGATAACGGCTTATTCAATAATCATGTAAAGGTTAATGCATACTTGTTTTTAACCTCAAATAGATTGAAATTGGATTTTGAGTTTCTCCTTAGATGGGTTATAAGAGCTAGTTGGTAGAGGATTTAAAGTGTGGAGTTTTAAAAGCCATTTCACATATGTGAGATTTGCTTGTATAGTTGTGATTGTTATAATAGAAATAACCTACCAAAACTAATTTACATTTGGTCTAATTGAATTATTTGCTGATTGTACTTAACGCACTCAATCTAGATACCTATAGTGGCATATCCCTAGGAAGCAATTGGTGATGATATGTAAAGTTTCCCCAATAAACTTATATATGGGATGACATAACTAGAAAAACTAAGTTTCAACAACTTTGGACTCTAGGTATAAAAGACTTGAAGAAAAACTCAAATCTATATTTGTCTTTATATGTAGATAAAGATAATGTTGTAGTAGGGTCATAATTACCTATTTGTTAGCTGCTGACCTAAATTCAAGATAATTAATTGAATGCTTGCTTTGTACTTAATGTAACTTGCTTTGTACGTATGTATATGACTTGGTTTGGCATCGATGTGTGCTTGTCCATCATGTACTAGGTTTTGGCTCTTTTTTTTTTTTTTTTAAATTTTGCAACTGTAGGTTAGTTCTATGTGTTTGTAATATGTCATGACTCTAAGGGGAGTCTAGTAGGATTGCTTAAAATTTTCATATTACGTATACATTTGTAATACAAAAATCGTTTTGCAAATAAGATATTATAAAACTCTGAACAATTAGTCACTAAAATTTTCAATTCTTAGTTTAATTAACTTACTATAACATATAAGTAACTATGGATATCCAATAAGCTATAGTCCATCAAAACCCTAGAGAATTAGAATTTCCTACTAAACGATAAGATAAAGTAATAAGGTTCTAAAACTTAAACTTATGCAAGTTATAACATATAATTCAAACAAAATATACAGTTTGTCCTCATATTCTAACTTTTATGTATCTCGACGCTGATACTTGACGCTTATACTCAACACTCAGCTCTTAACCTATGCCAAATTATCTATTGACCTGTAAAAGAAAACAATTAGGGAGTAAATTACAAGAGTTTAGTGAGTTATCCCTCATATTATACTAGCAAGTGAGTTATCAAATAGTTTATTAATAAACATATAAATGTATGAACAAACAACATGTCAAACAATATATATACAGTTGATCGATGTTGTATACAACATCAAATTTAACGCCCTCTAAAATAAGGGTTAGAGATATATCAACATCAATTACAACTAGGTTTTAGTACCTGGATTTTTAACCATATATAAATATATATAGAAATTCTTTGTTTCATGAACTAGGTTTCTATTTCCAATAGTTAATAGTATATAAACTCTTAAGTTTAGTGATGAGTTGCCTCCGCAATCTACGCTTACACCTTACAGTGGTGGTCTCTAAACACAACCTTTAGTCAACTACGGTTAGCGTCTTCAGTACCAAGTAAACTTACAAATCAATGATAAGGTCTTATTGTATCAGTACTCCTACATTGTACTAATCAAATCATGTGAGAATCCATTCCTCCAAGGTCTTTCATTACCAACCATATGAGGTGATGGCTAGAACATTATATGTAATGTTTGTGCTTTATGTATGTTCCATATAATTTTAATTAAGTTGAATATGATTAAGTCAATTTATAAGGTGATCAAACATTATCAACAAATTATTCAATTTATGCAACAATCAATCATATAACTAAATCTTCAATTATCACAATTAACAGTATTTTGTACTGTAATCAATCAATATCAAACATATGCATAACCCGAACCCTCATGCATCGAGTTATTAATATTTAATTTATGTGAACTAACTATAAGCATAAAACAAGTATAGAGTTATCGAAAGTACTCACTTGATTAGAGCATCTGTAGGCCATAATAATCCTCGGATATCTTGGGATTAGTACCAAGATCATCTGGTAGTGAAATAATAATAGTATTATAAGTGTATATTGAACTATGTAATTAACTAAGCTAATTTTGATATATTTTCTCATTATAAATCAAACTTGAGTTAACATAGTTTAATTATTTTAATCTAAGAATAGATGATTGTTTTATACCTTGGCAGATATGAGTCCTACTTGTAAATATTATAATAAGGAGAGACAATCTATTTCGCATGTTATGTAGGGTCGATTTCCACTTATTAAATAGTTACTTGGATTATTGAATTTTACGAGTAAAGCTTACTATTGTTAAATTAAAGCTTATATCACCTGATTTGGTTTTGGCCCCATTTATTTCTTTTACAACCAAGTTCTAAAAGTTCAATTCCTTTCATTCTTTTTTTTTTTCTTACTAGTATCTTTGACTCCTCATATTAATGAGTGTTGAACAACCTAAAAAGAAAGAATTAGTCCAAATACGCATTGCTCACACAAATATATAAATACATATATAAATGCACACATACATACATATATATATATATATATATATGTACATGTCACATTACTACCTCTTAATTGATTTCAAGTACCATTAAATTGTCCATGTCACGTACAACATAATAAAGTGGATTTTTTTTTTTTTTGGTGGTCGCAAGATTGTTTTTCATCTATGCTTCAACATGTATATAAGTGTACTATGAAGATTTTTCTTCTTTATTACTATTATAATTATTTTGCTTCCTCTAGTAATACTTTGATCTTTTATGAGGATATAACATGATGCCTCTATGTATGTACATATGTATAATACATACTAAAGGGAATTCCTTAGTTCTTCTTAATTTTTAATATCAATATGTTAATTAACATGAAAAAGGAAATTTATTCACCTATATAATTTTAAAGCTCAATTATAACTAATATTTATTATACGTATGTATATAATCATTTTGCTTGACGCTATCGCTTATCAAACCATCAATAATGGATACCATGTAGTTTGAATTCATATTTATTACTCCTACCTCATCGCACAAGAATTTAGGAAACGTTCGTTTATTTTTTATTTTTTATTGTTTTGACTTCAAGTTTATTGACATTAGCAGTTCTGGGCTTTTCTCTTAATTTCTAATAACACTCTTTGTTCGATTTGAATATATCTATTGCTTAATATTCTCATTAATGTTTTTTTTTTAATTGCATTGAAAACTAAGAATTTTCCTTTCTTTCTATGTTTGTTGATCACACAGCAGAGTAATTAGCCATCTATATCTTCAATTCCCGATTGATATCATATTATTATTACTATTACTATGACATATCTTTTCAAGAGATAACTATTAGTCAATAATGTAATTTCAACACCAAACTCTTAAATGGAGAGCCAAGGTCTACAACTTCATCCATCTTTTATTATAATTTATTTATTTATTTTCATATTTTTCCTTTCCTTTCACTTTTATTTTATTTTATTTTTCTCATTACTAAACATTAGTTACGTAATAATGCCAGGCTTTTAAAGAGATGATAATAAACTCCGACCCTGGTTAGGAAAGCTTATCAGCCCCTTTCAAAGTAGCTTCATTTTAGGAAGAAGTGCTATGGACAATGTCATTATCATGCATGAAATTCTACTCTCTTATAGGAAAAAGAAGGAAAGGTGGTGTTGATCGATTTAAGACTTGATCTCTAAAATGTATATGATCAATTAGAATTGAGTTACATCAAACTTGTATTAGAAAGTATGAATTTCCCAAGTAGTTAGATTCAGCCGATAAGCTCATGTCTATGTTTGGTTTCTTTCTCATCAATGTTAAATGGGGGAAAGTTGTCTTTTTTCAGATCAAGCAGATGTACTCGAGAAGAGTTAGGAGTTGATGCTTCTATTGAAGAGGTGGGTACATAGATGGAGGAAGGAAAATAACGGAGACGCGTAAGGGAGATGCCACAACAGAGAAAGAGTTGCAGTATTCATTGGGTAAAATATTAAACTTAGTGGTAGGATAATAAAGCTTAATCTAGTTGGGGTATTTCGGAGAGTGCATACTTGAAGTTTTAATTGCTCGAGAGATGTGTGGATTTGGATACTCTTTGTTTACATTAATTTCCCTTAATTTACCTCCTATGTGTAATTGATAATTGAGATAATTGAAAATAGATTATATCTCTATTATGTTATAAGTTTATTCAAATTTGTGTACAATCTAAATCATTAATTCATAAATTGAGAGAAATTAGTAGAAGTAGGATTTGATATACAGATTTTGCTGCAACATTCCATCTATTGTAGAATATGCCTACTTCTAATACAAAATTAAGATTTGCTAATGTCGCAAGTTTATGCAGGGAAGAGATGTTGCTATTTGAAGATTATAAGTTCATACTCTTGGTTGAAGTGATTTTGTGGTAAATGATGTAAAAGGCCATGGTCATATTGAGAAGTTTTGGTTCATGGCTAAAGCTGGAATTGTAATCTATTAATATGTTATTATGTGTTGATGTTCTCAATATAATGAAGTGCATTGGCATTTTTTAACTAAAAAAAAAAAAAAGAGGTGAAGAACTAAGTTTCATAATACCAAGAGAGAGCAAGTAGAAGGCCTATGAGGTATGAACCTATATTTTTGAATTTTTCAAGAATAACTCTACATTCTTATATGTTAACAAATGTGACTTGCCATGACCCGAGGGCGCTAGTTATGGTAGTCGCTGTATACCGTATAAATGATTACAGATTGAATTCCCTTACAATTGACCACTCTTTTATACGATACACAAGATTCAGCTGCTACTAACTACCAAGAGTGCACAAGTATAAGTAATATCATTTCATGATAAATAATAAAATTATAAAAACATAAGGCATGGTCGATTTATATAAAAATTTACAAATACAAAGTCTAAAATATGTCTTAAGTTAAACCAGTATAACAATTACATATTTAGATCTATAAACTATCAGAAGTACTCTCTGATTACATCCAACTCCCACACTGACCTCATGTAGAAAACTAACCTTGGGTATGCAACGACCCGACTCCACCAAAAGATCGGTCTGCGAGAAAAGACTAGTGAGATAATTTCCCTCAACCATACAGTATCTAAGTTATACAATAGTTAGATTCAACCAAATGAATGCATAACAAATAGTATGCCAAACAAATACATGCAGGTGACTAGGTACTGCATACAACTCAGATTTAACACCCTCCAAAGTTAGGTATGCAGGTGACAAGGGTATGCAATGCATAATTATGCATAATTCAAGTTAACTTTTTCTAGTCGAATAAAATTAAGTTTTATTTATTTAGCGATAATTTCAAGTCACAAACAATCAATTGTTAGTAAATCTACTATGCAACAATCATTACATTATTGAAATTTAAAGTAAATTCACCATTAATAACAATTATCATGCACAAATATAACCCAACTCCATACATATTCATTTATAGATCATAACTTATATTCACTAACTACAAATATAAACAAGTATGGAATTATTAGGAAAAACTCATTTAATCATGGCTAACTCAGGGGTCATAGTAATCTGGTGGCAGTTCAGAGTTTATATCAAAATCATCCAAGAATAATAGAAATTTGTAAATTTGGGAATTTAAAGCTAACTAGTATTATAATTTGTAAGGTCTATTTCACCTAATTACGTGAAATTGTCGATTCAAGCTTTTTATCGAATCGCGTGTAATCTTTTCGTTTTAGCTCGGATCGTTATGAACTTATAGTCTATTTTGATCATTTTTGAGCATATTTTCTCGTAATGAGATCAGTTTTGGACGTTATGACTCGTAGTTTAAATTGTGATATAAAAATATCACAAAATTCACTTTTTAAGTTTAAAAATTATAAAATATTAATTTTCGCTTTTTCTTAATAAATTTACGATGTAATAATTATTTAAACCATATATTTGATATTTTTATTATTTTGAGCATACTTTTCCTATTTTTGAGATTTTAGCTTTATTATGATTATTATTATTGCCATTATTATTTTTATTATTTCTTATTTTCTTATTATTTATCTATATTTCAC